>VZTT01021974.1:1009-42306 GCA_013400855.1 Buphagus erythrorhynchus
CCTCTGCCATCTGTTGGGACTCTTCCCCTCTAGTGACAAGAGCCTGCTGGAAGAGGCTTCCTTTGCCTTCATCCCTGTTCTTGCCATGCTGCAGTTGGAGATGCCTGACCTTTTACAGCTCTGTTCCTGGATAAAGAGTAAAACTTCCCTGTTCCAGGCAGACATGTATACAAGTATTGCAAATAGGGTTATGACTCAGCCTTTCCCCGGGGACTCAGCGCTGGAGCGAAGGCAGAGCGGGGAACAACACAGAGCCACAGACCAAAAGTGCTTAGAATTTCCCATCCTTAAATCGGCATCCTTGTAATCTAACAGAGTTAAAAGATGAATCAACCCTACAAAAATGCAGAGCTGCTCGTGATTTGTTGGAGGTGCAGGGGAATGGCAGGAATAGTACAGGGACTGTGGTAATCTTTTGGAGACATACCAGGCTCAGCATTAACAGACAGAGATCCAGTGCCAGAGACATCAAGCTTTCTAGAACAGAAGAGATGCCAAAAGCTCTGTTTGGGTTAGAGGATACTGAAGGGAAAGCCTCAGGGGTAATGGATCCTTGCCCAGTGAGCATAACCCCTGTCCCTGCTGTAACCTTGTGCTGAAGAGAGACTTTGCATTTTCAGAAATATTTAAATGTCACATAAGCTTTTGGGGGTTTAAACTTTGCTCACAGTAGATGGTAGATTTTGCTAATAGTCCTGGAGAAGGAATATTTATCTCCTTGTTTAGTGTTAGAGGGAACAGACATACTTACTGGAAGACATAAAAGGCAGGAAACAAATCTGAATGTGTGATAATGTCAGAGCTCTTTCCCTAGCTGATGTGAGGCTGGACTTAGTCAACTACTAATCAGCTGCAAGCTGGGAGAGAGTTACTGGAGGCTGGAAGATTCTTCTAGGAATCAATATGCTAAATATATCGAGGAAGATACATTACAGACAGGAGCACTTCCCGGTGATTGCCTGTGTGCTGATGAGGCTTGGAGTGAGGTGGCCTCGTTCCCAGTTCAGGCATCTGTTGCCTGTGTAGTTCAGTCAGAGGTGATGCTGCACTGGTTCCTGGCAAGTGGGTACACAAATGGGAGTGAAATGGCTTAAACTTGTTTCATGTCAGCCACCAAATAACCATTGGCATGGACTCCTAGATAAAGCCAGTCTGGAACAAAGCATTTTTGTGTAGAACGCCAAAAAAAAGAATCCTGTGCTTTTTAATGACCCAGTCTCCTGAACTTTGTCCAGCTCCACCCTCTACAAAAAGAGAAAGACTAAGAGCTTTAATGCCTTCTGAGGACATATATATGTCAGTTCAAGACTATTTAATAAACTCTTCTGAAGTCTTTGTTCTTAACCTACCTCATGGCATTGTGTCAGAAAGCAACACCGTGGAGTTTGAATACTAGGCAAATATTCCAGAATGATTTAACCCTTAGGTGATGTGCTTGGGAAGTACACCTCCATGGAAGTACTACATTTAAAGTGTTGTTCATAGTGAGAGACACCAAGTAGCTCTGCCTTGACATCTTTTTGCTTTCAATTTGAGAGGACCCATTGTTCCCCAGCCACTATGGCCTTTGAGCCAGAATAGCTCTGTGGAGGACCTTCCTGTTAGCAGTCCTTTGGTAGAGAGCAAAGGACAGCTGAGTTGTCTGGCAACAAATCCTAGCAAGCAGAGCTAGTTTAACTGGTCAAGCTTTTTTTTCTTTTTTTTTTTTTTTCTCCCTGGAGTACCAGGCTTTAATTGACTGAAAATACCAAATCATTGCAAGCAGAGCTAAGGATTGAGGAAACAGATACCCAACTCCAGCAGTTCTAGGGTATATCTCTGGAACTGCTTTCCAAGAGTAAATATTCATTTTAGCTGTAAAGCACAAGTCAGCTGCAAGGAAATCTGGTGATCAAGGTAAACTGTTCTGTCTTCTGCTTTTGTTGGTGACAAGTCATCGTGTGGCTCTTAGTTCTAAAGAGAACAGCACTTAGTACAGTCACACAGATTTCCCATTGATTGGTTGATAGGAAAAATTGATTGTGTGTGTGCTATACAGTGACTGTACATAGCTCTGTGTACAGCATCATGCTGGTTTCTCTCGCAATTTACCTATTCATCAGGGGTAAATAGCTGCTGTTTGCTGCAGCTGAGGCTGTGGGAATCAGTGAGTAAACCCTCTGTGGAATAAACCCCAAGCAGTTTGCAAACAGCCAGAGCTTCCAGCTCCTGGCTGAACTGAAGAATCACAAGTGTGAAATGCACTGTGAAAACATTTTTGCCAGTGAATGTGTGTTGTCCTGGTGGGAAGAAGGGCTCAGAGAAATTGCTTCTCTGCAGTTCAGAGCGTGTGGGTGTCCAGTCCCCACACAGTTTGCTAGAGATGCCTGCAGACTCTGCCTGCTGCAAAAGAGATTTTACTCTTTAGGTACTTGAAAACTCTTGGGTGCTTTATGCTGTAACACCAAATGTTCCACATAACCTGCCATGTGCCTGCATATCAAAATATGGAAAACTTAAGCCCTGTGATTTAAACGTGTGTACACCAGAGCACTAGGAAACATTTATTGAGTTCAGGGGAATGGAGGAAAGGTGCAATAGGCAACTTGGAGGCTTGAATGTCAGTATTCCTGTGTTCATTTATGTTTTTCTGCAGGTGTCTGAAAGCAAACCCTGAAGCTGCAGAAAGCAATAGGTTAAAATCATGTTCTGTGGGTATGTTTCTTCTAAACCCATTTGAATGTTTTGAGGTTTTAAGAGCTGGTGTCAGTTAAGGAGAAAAATGATTTTGTGGCGAAAGACTTGGAGTCAGGAGGATGAGGCTTGTTCTGGCTCTGCAGTGCGTTTCCCATGTGACTCTGAAAGTCACAAAATCCTTTTGTTGCAGTTTCCTATTCTTAGTGCAGGGATAGGAGTCTTTTTAGAGGCATGGTAGCATCTTTACAATTAATTAGGCTTTGATACCTTACATCCAAGATCTCTGGTGGAAATTCTAGCACTGGTATCTGAAAAACAATTGCTAAAGTCAGCACATCTTTTAGGTTTCCTGAAGAACTTGTTTAATTTTGGTTATTTGGAGTAGCATGTTCAAAACAAAACCTGGGGGGAGTCTTTGGGTATTGCATATATTCCTCTCATCACACTGACCTTGACTCTAACTGGCCTTTTGAGGTGGTTTTGAGGTGCTAGTTCAGCCTCAGCTTCTTTTTAATATACTTGTTAAAAAATGCTTGTGAATGCATTTATTTACAATTCAACCATGTTGCTCTTTTTCCCTGCTGAATGCATTATCTTGGTGCTTTAAAGCACTTCATTGTACAGCACAGTTGTCACTGAGGATGGGAAGTGTCACTCAGAGTAGAAGCTGATAGCAATAAAATTACTGTGTTCCCACAGATTCACTTGAGTGCCACCTCCCATTTCTGACCTGTCACATAATTGGGACTGGCCCTGACCTGTGTAGGTGGGTGACCACCAACACAGCTCATTACAGCTGTCAGGTTAGGTTTTCCTGGTGGGGCTGTTACCGGAGGGAGGTAAATGCGACCTGCAGTAGAGAAGCAGGAGGAGAGAATTCTTGCTCCTTTCCACCCTTTCTTTTCATTTTCTGGCATTGCTCCCCATTTTCCTTGCTTTGTGCCTGTCATGTTATGTACTGTTGGGGATAAGAATAAAATGGTTTTAATTCAGAGCAGGGGGAAGGGAAGGATGCTTTGTCAAGATTAAATACTTGTGGAAGTAGAAGTATTAAATTTTGGGATTCAATAGGCCTGACGCCTCAGCTTTATGCTTTGCTCCTACATTCTTTCTGTGTACTCAGCATGAATACTTGGAGGTATAGGAAGCCAGGCTGCCCATCTGCCAAATAAGGTTGAACTTGCTGTATCAATAAGTACCTAGTTAATGGAAGGGTTGCATTTCTTCAGGGTCTATAAAACATTTAAAGGTCGTTGAACTAAAGACCATATAAATGCAGCTGTTGCCAAGATGAATTAACTTGTGCTACAGGAACAATGAATCCATTTAGGACCTCTGAAACCAAGATTTTTGTTACAAATTTTGAATCGCAGAAATATTAGAGTGCGGTGGGGAAAAATGCAGAGGTTCACGAGGGAGGTGTGGAGTTTTCTCCCAGTTTAATTTCTTTTGTTTTGCCTCTCTGCTTACAGATTCTCACAAACACAAAGATAAACACAAAGACCGAGAGCACCGGCACAAAGAGCACAAGAAGGACAAGGAAAAAGACCGGGAAAAGTCCAAGCACAGTAATAGGTGAGGAAAAAGTGGGTGAAGTCTTTGTAGGCTAAAACACCTTTGACTGTGCAGTCTTACAAGAATTACTCTGATAATAAATGAGTATGGAATTGCTACATTTTGAGTGTGGTTTTTATGAGTGTAGGTGCTTTAAGCCTGATTTTTGTCACTGCCTGCATTTCCATGTGGGTGGCTGAAGCTGTGTATGTTGCAAATGTGAGATGATACTAACGTATAAAAGATTATTGCAGCTTAGTGTTGTTAAAGGTGTAGGAAATGAGCTCAGCCTCACCTTCCTGCAGATTGATGGGTTTCCTTCATGTGGTTCCAGTTGTTTGTCAGAAATGTGGAGTTCTCTTCATGCTGGTATAAACCCCCACTGCTTTAGCATAGGGAGACCCCTGTGTGGCTACTAAGCCTTCTCTTAATTAGAGGTGCCTGGAAAGATGGTCCCCCAGAACCTTGGGCTGCCACCACAGTGGCTGAATATCTCAGCTGTGTGAGGCAGCACTGGGAAATTGCTGGGTTAGATGGATCCCAAAAGATTGTCCTGTTTTGTCTGATGTGATTTATACACTGCACTGCCACTGGATGGGGAAGGTGTTTGATGCCAGTCACTTGCCAGGTCACCCACATTGAAGTGGTGGCCTGTAGCTCTTGAGCTGCTGAATTCCTTGGTCCAGTTGCTCCCTAGCCTGGGCTGTGAGCTGCAGGAACCAGGATGTGGAGGTCTGTGTGATGATTTGGTGTGGTGGAGCACAGGACAAGTATGTCACAGCTAGGATGTTACTCAGAGAAATTTTCCTTGTAACTCCTGACACACAAGTGTCACGGAGCCTAAATTGCCAGCAAAACTTGAAAAGACTAGTCCCTGGAGGGAAAGTTTCTAGTATGACACTTGGTGAATGACAGATAATGTTTATGCTCTGGGCAGGCAGGTGTATTAAGTAATTGCTGTGCAACTGTGATAGCACTGTCTGAAAAGGAACAAAAAAGTGTGTGTTAACAATGATTTCTATTAAAAAGAGGGAGTCTATGCAGGGCAGTGGGTTTGTTTTATTTGGCTTACACTTGATTTGAATTTTCTGTGATCTTACAAGAAGTTACACAAACTTACTGTAATGTGTCTTTGATGGAGAAAAAACCCTAGGCCAAATAACTTGTATTTGCTGGCTCTCACAACAAAGATGAAATACTTTGTACGTGTTCTTTGCCTTTGTTCACACATCTATATTGCCTTGATTTCTATTTTTTGTTTTCCTGATTATCATGCACCACAAAACTGACTGCCTCACATTTCCAAATGTTCATTGCTTCACTTGAAAAACCATTCTCCTGAAATCTTAGCAGAGCACATTCTTTTGTAAGGAGTAATGTAAGCACTGTCTTTAAATTCCCAAATTCATTAATGCTTTGACTTCGTTTGTGTAGGAGTTGGAAATGGTCAGCATGTTTTTAACTGGAAAAACTAATTATGGCTCATAACTTGAAGCTGACTTTGCAAACAATAAATACCAAAACAGTGGAAAGAAGATAGTATGGCTGTGATGTTTTGCAAGGTGTAGCTCAGGAGGTGACATGTAACCATGCCTTATCTTGAAGTACTTCCTCCCTACCACGTTGTCTTGAGGTCCCTCTGGGAAAGGCATCGTGTTTTCTAGGCACTGTGCCTAATGCTCCCAGTTGTTTTCATGTCTCTGTTAAGTGCTTGTGTGTCCTGTGAGCACAGTATCTGCTGCATACAGGTGTCCCAAAACAAGGTTCCTCTCTGTGGGTGATGTGACTGAGTGTATGCATGTACAGGGGTTTGTTCAAATCATTTTTGGGGAGAGATTACACAATAATGCTTTGCCCCTCAGGTTCCTTCACAAGGGAGGGCTTCAGTCTCCTACACTGAGTGCACACTCTGCCTTTCAAAGCTGCCACCTTAAAAATGAATGTATTATAGTGCTGAATCTTGAGATTTGGTTTTGAAGGTGGTTCTCTGGGAGGTTAGCATACATGAACATGCCTGTGATCCTCTTGAGATCACTCCTAAAGGAGTGCTCCAGAATCTTCGCTATCCCATTCATCTTTAGTCAAGCACAGGGTACCTGGCTCTTTGCTGTGTAAAAACAGCAGACTTGTAACAGAACTTCATAGAAATAATTGAAATTTAAACATTTCTTCCCTAAATGCTTTCATTCAGCTGTCACCCATGCAATTCCATAAATGTAAGTTGCTGCGGAAATCAGATTTTAGATTACCGTTGTTTGAAAGAAAAAAGCTTCCCTGTCTGTACTGAAGTTTCTTCTTTGACAATGAGAAACAAGCGAAAAATAGCCATGAATCCGGTAGAAAATAAAGAAAAAATTCGTCAGGAAACAAGAACAGGGTGAGGGGGTTCCAATGGTTTTTATGTGTATGAAGAATTTTTAAAGCACTTGATAAAAGGCTGTAAATTAATCCTTTGGAACAGTTTATCTTAGACTTAACGAATTGCATGTAATTCTTCACAAAATCCATTCTGTATTTCAGAAAAGCTGCTGTGTTGCTGTATCTTTGGTAGCTCTCAAAAGAGGTTGAAAGGTGCTTTAGCAGAAATCGAAGCCATTGTTTTCTAGGAGACTTGGATTGGTACCTGTGTGACATTCTATCCCTGGTGTGTGAAGAGCCCCTGATTGCATTCTGAGAAGCACAGTGCACACTGGGCACAGTTAAGAGCAGTGTGTGGTTGTATTTGAAGCAGATCGTTTTTGTGTCTGTCTGTAATAGTTTGACAGTTTCATTTCCTGTCCTGTACTGAAAAAAGGCTTTTAAAATAAAACCTGCATCAAGAAGACAGAACAACTCCAATGCAGGAGAATAAATGTTTCCTGTATCCAGACTTTGAAGGATCTAAACTGCCAAGATAAGTCTCCAAAATACCTAAAATAGACAATTTTGATTTCATATGACAGAAGTGTGTGGAGTGGTATGTAGAACTTCTTAATTTTGGTTCTTGCTTTCCTCCTCTCCCACTCACAAGATGACACTTCTGTGTCTTAACCACTCATTTACAGCTGTAGTAAACTGGGAGAGAACATTTGTGTACCTCAGACCTCCCCATCACCCCTCAAGGAAAGAAAATGCAGACCCCACTTACGAACAGTCTGTATCAAGGAACAAATCCACATCACAATCCAACAAAGTGTGGCTTTTTGCTCATTTTCTCAGCCCCATGCTTCCTGGTCTCCAAACAAAATCTAATACACATCCATTAAATATAAATGTCAGCGGTTATAAAAATAAAATGAAACAAATCCCATGTGGCAATAGGTTTCTGATCTGTGGGAGTTGAGTGTTTCACACAAGTAGACCACAGAAAATAATGGAATAACAGGTCCTTTGAAGCCAAGCCTTGTCAGGGAGCGGGTTGGCAGTGTTGGCAGTACCAGGTTTGTCTGTGCCAGGTGTCCTGGGCTCTCTGCAGGGAGGGTGGGCTGCCAGGAGCCTGAGGAGGGCAGAGCTGGCTGTGCCAGGGGATGGGAGCAGAGAGGCTGCTCTGCAGCGCTGAGCTTGCTGTCAGCCTGACGAGCACCGGAGCCGCAGGAAGAAAATCTTCTGTCAGATTGCATATTTCCTCCATTTACTAAACCTCTTGTGATCACAGCTTGGGATGAGCCGAGGCATGGAACGCAGAAGGGATTTGCAGACCTGATCTTCACTGGCATCTTCTAATTTTATGGTTTTGCTAGGAAAAACACAGATTCCAGGCATTTGCTAGCCATGGATGAAGATAAATTTCAGTTCAGATTTCTTGCACACCTCCTCTGGTTTATTGTGTGATCCTGATCTGCTTGGAACACTGTGTGTTGGGGGCAGGAAGAGGCAGGGATACTCAGTGTAGGGGTAAAGGCAATTTTAAAAAAAGATTTCACACCTGCTGTTCGCTAGCATGGGTGGCTTTGTTTTTCTGCCCCATTTTAGTGCACAGTTCACCTTGAGCAGTTTTCTATTGTGACACTACTTTCCAGTAGTGAAAATTTTTGCTTTTTATTTAGTAGTCTACTTAATTCTCACATGTCCATAGAAAGCATGTGCTAAGTATGATCCTCATTTCAATGTGTGGATATTGTTCTTATTCCTAAAATTTTTATCAGCTGTTGATTAGTCCAGCTTTTTGTCTTACTCCTCTTGTTGAAGGTTTGATCTGTTATCTGTGAAAAGACTCCTTTCACCACTGGAAAGAATGGCTTCAGGTTGTTTTATTGCATTGCCAAAAACCCAGCAAAACCTTTGGGACTCACAGGTTTATTCCCTGTAATTCCATATGATAACCCTCTAACAGCATAATACCCTGCAAGCCAGCTGAAAACCTGTCCTTCCCTGGGGTGCTGCTGCTTTGGAAGTGCTCCCTGCACAGGCAGCTCTCCCTTGGTGTGCATTAGCCTGGATGTGATCACAGGTTTCCATTAATACTGAATTGCGTCAAACGAGACACGGGCTGTGTCACCTGTGCCCTGTCCCCATCGTGTTTTTAGGCTGCACTGAAATCACAACTCCCTGTTATTTTACGCTTCAGTTGTGCTGCAGCAGCTCCCGAGTAGGCACAGCTCCGATGGCAACCGGCTCTGGCACTCGCTAGTAGCAGATTCCCTGTCACGAGCTAATTACAGCAGAGAGAGGAAATAAGAGACACTTTAGAGATAGCATCCTTCCCAGCTTGTGGTTTTGAAGCTGGAATGGAAAGGGCCTGGGAAGGGATTATTAACGTACATAAATGGCACCTGAAGAATGCAGTGTTAAATTACTGCGAAGCTGTTGCAGTTTGAAGGAGGAAGCTGTGATCTGCACATCTGCTGTTCTTTGGAAACACTTTCCACTTGTGACTTTCCCATGTGATCTCAGCCTGAGCAGCTGCTGCCAGGTGCCTGGGCTCCCTTCCTCTCCCTCTCTCCTCTCGTGTGCAGGCAGGGGAAATGGCTTCTTCTGATGTGTTCTCTGCTTCATGTGCTTCAGCCTGTGCTCTCCACAGCCTTTGGATGTCCTTGTTTACACTAAAACTGTAAATGGAAGTCAGTAAGCAAGCTGGCACAAAGGATGGAGTGCTTCAGGAGATGTGTGTACTCACCTGGCCTTTGTCTGAGCTAAGCCAGTAGTACCATGATACACCTGTAGATGATGTAATCTCTTGTTCTGCCTGTGTTAATGTGATCTCCCACTGCACTTGGTTACCTTAAAAAATACACAAACAGTGCAGGTTTGTCAGCATTAAACACCTTCAAGAGGCATAGCTCTGGGTCCTGTAGTAGTGATGCAGCTGCAGTGGTCTGGGTGAGAAGGAAGATCTTATTTTGTCAGCAGGGCTGGGTACGAGCAGTTGTTACAATCCAGCTGTCCTGTTTTCAGGGTAACTTCCCCTGGAGCTTCCCTCTATCCTATAAGGGTTTTGCTGTCCTACTTCCATGACTCCAAGCTGGCTTGTTGCCAGAGAGAAATGTGCAGGAAAGGTAACAAAGGATTCACAGAGCTCTGAACAATGAATTCAAGATAAAATTAGCGGTGTGCATGTGATCTTGAGACCATTTTGCTTGGTTTCTTTAAAGAAAAGTGATTTTTTTTTTCTTCCAGTTTTGAATTGACCAGGAAGATAGACTTCTGATCTTTAAATTGTTCCCAGTCCCTCCTAATAATAGCTTTGGGATTGTCTGAAATAGCTTTCTGATAGAAGGCTGAAACTCCATCTTCAGGGTAAGGATGGCATCCTGTTGCCTTCTCTTTTCTTTTGAGATTAGTGTGGTGGTTAAATTGTGTTCCCTATAGGCTCACATGTATATCTGAGCCAGATGAAAGACCAAATCAGCTCAGCTTGACTGCAGTTAATATGCAAGCTGCTTGCTTTGCTTTGGGAGAAAAAAGAAGTTCCTCTTCTAAGGATTGTTGCTTGAGGTTTTTGTTATCGGCTCATTTCCAAGGGAGCTTTTCTGGGAGATGGAGATTTCCATCCCTCCAAGAGAAGAGGGGCACAAGCCTTTCTTGAGGCACGTGTCAAAAGTTTTGTGCTGAGCTGTTGAAGAGCTGTGGTCCAGTGTCTGGAAACACACAGGGCTGGCTTTCCCTTATTTACAAATAAGGGAAAGAAATTTATGCTTTCTTTTAACATTGGAGTGAAAAGTACGCGATATCAGATTTGTATCTAGGGAATTCCTTCCAGTCACCAGGAGCAGCACCAAGCAGGACCTCATGGCCAAGCCACCAGTGCTGATCTTTGGAAAATGAAGCTGTAGAGTGAAACTGGAGACTGAGTTTCCTTAGGTTATCTGAGCCCACATTGCTTGGGTGAGAAATTTACTGCTCATTGTGGAGCAAAGGGGAAGGATAATCTTATGATAAAAAGTTAAATGGAGACCAACAACTGAGACTGAGTCAGGGAGCCAGACTTGATTCTGGCTCTGATGCTGAAAAATCTGAGAAACTATGCTGAAAAATTTAGATTCGATTGCATGACAGCTTTTCAATGCTGGCCACTTACTCTCTTTCAAGAGGGATGTCGTTTGAACTTCTACTTAAACAAGCCTAAGTTTTTAGAGGTTTTAGCACTTTTTTTATTCCAGCTGTAGTTCTCTAAGCATTCAGCACGCACAAATATTGTCTCTGCCTCTCTAGGCCAATGGGATTTTGTTTCTGTTTCAATCTTAGCTTTGCAGATCTAGATTATCATCCATTATTTTGCTTTTAATCATGCTTTGTGTACGTCACAGGGCTCTTCCAGTCACGTACTGAAAGCTAGTGCTTTTGGCTGCTAGTGAGGTTGAGTATGGTGCTTTGGAAAGCCAAAATGTTTCTCTTTTTTCGTTTTTTTGGCGTCTTTTCACTATTCCAAACTCCCAAGCAACAGCCACTGCCATGAACTTTACCTCAGAGCATTAACTCCAGTGATTGCAGTGTGTACCACACTTTAACGATACAAATTAATGTCTGAATAAAACATGTTATTTCAGGCAGGATTTAAATATCAGATAAGAACAAGAAAGAGTCAGAAAATAAACACAAGTAGACTTGGAAAGAACAAGATGGGTCTGAGCCTTGTGTGTATTTGTTATGATTTTTTTGTATGTTAGAAGTGAAGAATCACAGAATGGTTTGGGTTGAAAGGGACCTTAAGGCTCATCTCATTCCATGCCCTGCCATGGGCAGGGACACCTTTCACCAGACCAGGTTGTCCAAGCCCTGTCCACCCTGGTCTTGAACACAAGGATGGGGCACGCACAACTTGATTGATAAAGGAAGGTTGAATATTGATTATTGATATTGAATGTTGTTGTTGTTATTATGAGTACTGGTTTAAATATATGAAGGTTGAGCTACCTCTTATATTGTAAGTCTTAAATCTTTGGCAAATGGGGTACCTGGCATACAGATACCAGTGCAAGGTATCAAGTCAGAATTTCCAGACCTTCCTGAGTTTAAAAATTGTTAGTAATGTGTAGGGTTTTTGCTTTCAGACAGTCGGTGAATCTGATTGGAGCAAAGGAAAATTAAATAGGTGTCTTGATCTTGGAATACTGATGAATAAACAGGGTACAGAACGTAGGATGAGAGATCTGAGAGCAGGAGCAGCAGGCATGTCGTGGATTTCCAGGCTCCAGTGTCAGGATGTTCCGTGTCTGTACTCGCATGTCCTGAGCACACTGTACATAACATGATCTGCTGGGTAAGAATAGTCTGCAGTTGTTGAGTCTGCTCACAGGCAACATGTGGTGCTGTGTGTCTAACTACAAGCATTCCTAGAGCGTCTGTTGCCTTTTGATGTTCAGATAGGCCTTCACTGCTTTGTATGAAGAGGTTGCTAGAGAGTTAAAATGAACTGGTTTCTCTTGCTGCCGATCTCTGTGTCACACAATATGTGAATATACTGATTTCCTTCAGAGATGGATTTTCATGCTTTAGCTGCTTGAGCTTGGATGGCTGGTGTGTGTTTATTCAATTTATTCAATGTATATTTATTGGAGTGTTATTATTCAAGCCACTTTGGGCTTGAATTATTTAGACCTTTGGCAGGTTCACATGCATTTGTCCATGCTGGTGTCTGCAGTTGTAAGCTGGGTGTGGGTTGGTGTGTTTGTGACTGTGACTGTGCCTTGCTTCTAATCCACACAGACTGTGGGAACTGGTTAATGTGCTGCTTGCTCTCTGTAGCCATCAGCCTTTTTTCAGTCTGTTTCTGTGACAGAAGTCTCAAAGAATCTCTGATTTTTAAAGATCATGCTCTTGCCCAGCATTCCTGGCTTGTTTTTCAGGGCTGTGTTGACCCAGATTGGTTTGGGCTTGCACCTGAGTGTTGAAATAACTGAAATAAGGAAAATGCCTTTTTCTAGTAAAGCTTTGTAGTACATCTTGTAATCCTGAGGAGAAGCACAGTGTGTCCCAGAGAACAGCAGTGATGGGAGTCAGGTGCTGAGAAGGGAGAGTGTGAACAGCCAGCATGAGGAAGGCAGCTTGGTTGGTGCCTATGCATGCTGATGTACACCATGCCTTTGACTTGCTAAAGCCCTGGGTGACCTCAGAGAGTCCACAGAACCTTATAAGCATGTATTGAAGGTCTGTAGAACTGCCAGGCTTGTTGCTTGGCTTCCACACCACTGCTGCTAATCCCTGTGGCCAGTTCTTGATGTTTCTATTCTGAGTCTCCTGAGAATATTGCCTCACTTTTGGCTTCAAGGTTTGTCATTCCATGAGAAACCTCATTTTCATTTGAAAACAGCCATGTGTCTTTCTAGTTGATCAGAAAAACTTGAAAACGTGATACAAATTTATCCTAACGTCTCAGAAATGAGAAGTGGGTAGAAGCAGAATAATAAAGGTTGGTTTTCTTCTCCTTGTATGCATTTGCTCCTGTGCTCTGACTAAAGATTCTAGGTATTAAACTCTCAATACTGCTGTTCATAACACCAGAGTAGTTACAGACCAGACTCTAACTTGCAAACACCTTTGCTGGGTTCTTGCCCCACAGGATGGGGCTGTTTCAGCAGAGCTGGGATGGCTGGGGTGGCATCAATAGCTCCAGCTGAGGACTGCAGCATTATTCCTGCCTTTTCTGTTTGACTTTGCATAAACACAAGGACATCACATATCCTGTTTGCTCTGGTTTTCCCATCTGTTTGGGAATAATAGAGATCAGCGGTTTTCTCTTTAAGTTCCAGAGATGAGAGCTGCTACAATGACAAACTGTTGTCTGAGCAAAAGCTGACACGGGCATTGACAGGGCTGCCGGCTCTGTTCCAGTGACCTTTTATGTGGACTAGGAAAAGAGGAAAAGCAGAGACAGTGGGAATTCATCCTTAAGTGTTGAGCTTTAAGTGTAGCAGCTGTGGATTTCCTCAGCAATCCAGGCTGATGGGTTTCCTGAAGAGGAGGTTTGGCAACTGGGATTTTGTGCTATCCCTCCTGTTCTTCCTCCCAAGGAGAATGGGTCATGGCTGACAGGAGACTGAGATGGATCTTCCTGTTAAGGTGATCCCTTATTTTCTAGGGTTTGTAATTATCAAAACCTGTGACTCTTTACCACTGGAAATTGTATTAGTCAAATCTCCTTGTGTTCTCCTCTGCAAACACACTCTCTTGTCTTGCAGTGAGCACAAAGATTCCTCGGAAAAGAAACACAAAGACAAGGAGAAAACCAAACACAAAGATGGCAGCTCAGAGAAACACAAAGACAAACACAAAGATAAAGACAAGGAGAAGAGAAAGGAAGAGAAGGTGGGTGTCCCCTGTGGGAGAGACAAGAGAATGGATCTGGTGTATAATACTGAATAGTACAAACTCAGTGAGTTAGGTACAGCTTGTAACTTCCGAGTTTTTATCAACTTGGAGAGAATGATCCCAGTGCTAACCCAGACACTTGGTTTGTGGAGTGCTAGGTATGAACTCACAAGGGCTTTATCTGCAGGTATGTGAATAGAAGCAGTTCCACTGTGGAGCTGTGTCTGCTGGCTCCACATTTTCTCCCATTACATTTGGCTTTGCCAAGCTCGGGTTCAGAGACAAGGGAGAAAAATCAGTCATATCACATTCAGTCCATGCAAGAACAAACTATATACTTAATTCCAATTTGCTGAGGAAATTAGAGCGCCAAAAAGTACTGATTTGACTAAGACTTGCAGAAAATGTTGCCTCTCTGTCTGTAGGTCATTAAGGACTACAGGAGATAGTCACAGTTCTGCAAGTTAAATACTGTGTGTTACACGTTGGAAAATGCTAATCAGCTCCTACTTTTTATGTTTTTCAGATGAAGTCATCTTCTGGGGATATAAAAATAAAGAAGGAGAAGGAAAATGGTTTCTCCAGGTAAGAAATCAGGTCTATGATTTGGAAAAAGCTGCAGTTTGACTTTTCCTAGGTGCTCAGTGTTTGAATCCTCTCGCTTGGTCTTGAGAAAAAAATTGGAGCACTTTTAAGCCCTTCAGAAGATGTGTTCTTCTTAGGTATGAGAATGGGTAGATCTGCTTACCCAGTAACTGGAGATGGGAGCTGTGGAATACCTGGTGTCTGCCTGCACATGCTGGGTTTGCCTAAGTATTCAGGAGCTGGATTCTGCTGAGGACAGACTGAACTATGGGAACACTAGTAGCTGGATTTGAAAGAACCTCTGTTGTAAAATTGGAACTTGAACCCTGCAGACAGTCTGCTGGAGGCAGGACCCAGGAAAGCCAGTCTATTGCCTCTGTGTGTCTCCTGTACTGTGACTGCAGCCTGAAGCCTTTGCAGAGGAGTGACAAGAGTGACGTGTAAAATCAGAAGTACCTTCAGGAAATGCATGGATGTCCTACTCTAGTACTACATTCCTGCTTATAATAGAATCTCCTGGACTCGAGTGTTGTATCAGTCATTGCTAAGTAGTCTTATTAAAAACCTGAAGTGAGCAATTGATAGAAGAGCACTTTTTCTTAATAGTCAACCAAGATCTCTTGTGGCTTGTTTACAATGCAGACATTGGTTATTTTTAAGGTGCTAAATCCAGTCCACTGACTTACTGAAGGTGTTTAGTATGGTGGATGCATGCATCCATATCTGTTGGTCAAGAACAGCACTTAATTTATGGATTCTTTCAGTTTGAGTCCACGTAAAAACCAAACAAAATCTTTCCAGTCTCACTACGTTCTGTGAATACAGAGAGGTCAGGAGAAGGCACCTGCCTGGCCCATGCCTTTTAGGTATACTTTATTTGTTTTGAATGTGCCCTTTTAACATGAGTTCTTCCATCTGTTTCATTTCCCTGCTCTTATTTAAAAATGCAAAGGAAGGAGTCAGACTTGGCGCAGGGCAGAGGCGCCATCTCCAGGCCCTTTGGGGAATACTCTGGAAGTAGAAAGCAGTGACATTCAGGTGTTTCATGGTGCAGCAGACAGTTAATAACTCTCTTTAGCCTCTGCTGTTCAGCAGAATTGCATGATGTGCTGTTCTCACCAGGGATGTTGGATGCTCTCATATCAAGATAGCTGTATCCTCCTTAGGTCCAAGAGCATTTTTTCACGTGTTTGAGAAAAGCCTGGAGGAGCCTTCTTCAGGGCCAAGTGCTGGCTGCAATTTTCTTTTTTTCCCTGCTGAAATGTTCTTTTACAAGTTCTGCAGAGAAAAATGTTCTCACTCAGATGGTTTTGATTATCTTCCTTAAGACTTGGTATAATGAGCAGCGTTACAGTCTTGGAAACAATGCAAGTCAAGGTTCAGCTTGGTCATACAGCTCCTTTCTTTTCACAGACTCACACTTTATTTCTTCCATTACAAAACATTGTGCAGCATTTCAGTGTTAAAATAGATAAAATTCCTAGTGACTTTACACACAGGAGTTCTGTATTTCTGAAAGGGAGAATATATTAAGTGGGACAATTACCTTTTTTTTCCATAGATGTTTTGCAGCTGTCTCTGTGCTGCAGACTTGTGTCTTAGTTAATTCCAGACAATGCAACAGAAATGGCTTCGTAGAGCAGCTTGTTTGTATCTCCCCTGAGCTGCATCTCCCAGCACTGCAGTGGCTTTAGAGCTGTGAAGAAGCAAACTGCTTGTTCTGCTTCATGGACACACTGCCAGCTAACATGAGACTCCCTAATGTCTCCTGCTGACTGTGGTCTATAAAGCTGAATGCTGCTTATTTTAACTTCTGCTTCATCTGATTGCAAAATCCACACGTTGGCTTGGAAACTGAGTCAATTTGATATAGAAATTGTTGGTGGGACATGAATAAGGAAGCCCAAGATGGCACTAAGTGCTTCAAAATGTAATTTTGGACTCTCTGAGACATCTTTTTCTTTATGAAGATCAGTGAAATGCTTCTCTGAAATCTAGAAATAATGAGTTTGTCTAACAGAATAGTCTCCCTTGCACTCATACTCTATTTTTTTCTTATTGCTAATGTCTTGGGACATTATGGCTAAAAACATTGAGCCTAACTTTGTGGTCTGTTGAAAGGGACAGGATTGTTTGCTTCCTGCAGTTTGGACAGTGAAAAGAGACTGATCTGTTTAACTTTGCCAAATCTTTGTTTCCTTTTCTGGTTTTCACATGCCTCAGTATTTAGTTGGCAAAATATTCCAGGGAATAGCTTTCAAATCTTTGTTTAGTTGATAATCTTTTTCTGTCTTAGAAGACTCAGTAAGGATATTGAGTTGAAACTAAATAACATCCTGCATTTGACTCCACACAGGCATTTCATTTTTTAAGTATGTTTGAAAGTGCTGGAAGCTACAGTTGTTTTTACTCAAAACCTCAGAGAAGCAAAATGAACTTTGAGCTGTTGAAATTGAAGTTGATGTTGCTTGAGAAATAGCAAATGCATAGACATTAAATTATTCTCCTTACACAGTCTGTGAATATTCAGAAAATGACACATCTCAAGTCTTTGGGGTCTTGTGATGGCAGCACATTCTGTGGAAGACCTGCCCATTTTGCCAATTATTATTTCTTAAAACTTAGTCACTGCTGGTTTCCAAGAAACTTCTTCTTTGAAAGTAGAACTGTGTTTCTTTGTTTCTTTTTGTAGTCCACCACGTATTAAAGATGAACCAGATGATGATGGGTTTTATGCATCTCCTAAAGAGGACTCCAAACCCCTGAAGAGACCTCGAGAGGATGATGAGTAAGTGACGTGGGTGCTGGTGACTTGAATGCTTGCCTTTAGTTTTAAAAGGAGAACGTTGAGGGAGCAGGTGGAATTTCAAATGATCAGCACAGACTTCTTGAGATGGGTATTGGAGGTCTGAGACCAGACTCCTTATGCTGTTACAAGTTCTCTGAGCAGGGCAGGGATGGTATTTGTGCTGTGCAAGGCAAAGTGCCGTTACCTGCCTCTGCAGATGGTGCTGTGAAATGTTGCAGAACTAGTAAATAAAAAAGAAAAATCCCAGAAGGCAGGTAAAGACAGATGAAGGCTGTAAAACAGAAATGTGAGCACGTGAGGTATTAACATAGCTAAGTGGCTGCAGTGGCTTCTGTTGGGCAAGGAAATGACTGCACAAGAGGCAGAAAATGCACTGTCAGCCTGTTTGGAGGCAGGGGGAGGTCTGCCTGCTCTGCTTAGCATGGTTTGCCTGGTGTCTCAATGTGTCACAAGTTATGCTGAGGGTTGTTGTCTCAAAAAGAAACACCCATGATGCTTGCCTGACACAGGAACCCACTGAAATACAGAGATACAAGCTCAGTTCCATCTTACTGTGATCTGCCACTGTGCCCATCCAGCTCTTCAGATAGTTTGTCCTTATTAGCAGTCAAGAGTTAAAGGGTTAGAAGGGTTTCACTGTGGTGACACTCCATCCCTACATGTCTCAGTTTCCAAGAGACATGGGTGTGACATCTTTTCCTTTGTGTAATCACTTGCTGCCTTCTGCTAGGTGTGTATGACTTCCCCTCTCAAGTCTGTGAAGGAAAGATTAGGAATTGGGGTGTTTCTGTACGTTAGGGAGTGTTTTGTCTGTATTGAGCCCAAGAATAGTGACAAGAAGGTTGAGTGCCTGTGGATGAGCATCAAGGGGAAGGCTGGTAATGCAGATACCCTGCTGGGAGTCTTGTTCCAGACCACCCAGCCAGGATGAAGAGGTGGATGAATTGTGCTATGAGTGGCTGGCTGACGTTTCACCATTGCCAGCCCTTGTTCTTGTGGGAGACTTTAACCTGCCGGATACTTACTGGAAACTCAACACAGCAGAGGGGATGCAGGCTGGGAGGTTCCTGGAGTGTGTGGAAAAGAACTTTCTGTCTCAGCTGGTAAGGACAGCTGTGGCCTTCCAGGGGTAGTACCCTGCTGGACCTGCTGTTTACAAACAGAAGGGCAGGTGGGAGATGTGGTGGTTGGAGGCTGTCGTGGGCATAACAAATCAGGAAATGATGGAGTTCTCAATACTTGGTGAAGGATGGGTGTCAACAAACCCTCTGCCCTGGACTTCCAAAAGACAGACTGGCCTATTCAGGACACTCATTCAGAGTATCCCTTGGGAAACAGCTCTTAAAAACAAAGGGACCCTGGAAGACATACTTTAAGAAAGAAATCTTGAAGGCAGAGGAGCAGCTTGTCCCCATGTGCCAGAAGATGAGCCAGTGGGGAAGAAGCCTGGCTGATCAGGGAGCTTTCGCAGGAACTCAAAGAAAAAAGGAGTATATCACCTTTGGAAAAAGGGGTAAGCCACTCCAAAAGTGCTTAAGGATCTCTTTAGGTAATGTAGAAAGAAAATTAGGGAGGCAAAAGCTCGGTTAGAACTTAATCTAGCCACTTCTGTAAAGGATAGTAAGTGTTTTTATAAGTACAATAATATAATATAAATATAAAATTTGTGGATAACACCAAGTTGGGTGGGAGTGTTGATCTGCTGACAGTAGGAAAGCCCTGCAGAAGGATCTGGACATGCTGGATCAATGGGCTGAGACCACCAGCATAATGTTTAACAAGACCAAGTGCCAGTTCTGACACTTTGACCACAACCCTCTGCAGTGCTCCAGGCTGGGGGCAGAGGAGCTGGGAAGTGCCCAGCAGAAAAGGCCCTGGGGATGGTGGTCAGCAGCAGCTGAACATGAGCCCAGGTGGCCAAGAAGGCCAAGGGCAGCTGGCCTGTATCAGGAATAGTGTGGCCAGCAGGACCAGGGAGGTGATTCTGCCCCTTTACTGGGCACTGGTGAGGAGCCTCTCAATTCAGGAAGGACATCGAGGTGCAGGAACAAGTCCAGAAGAAGGTAGTGGAGCTCAGGAAGGGTCTGGAGCACAAGTGTGATGAAGAGAAGCTGGGGGGACTCAGCCTGGACAAGAGACAGCTCAGGGGTGACCTTATCAATCTCCAGAACTCCCTGATAGGAGGGGACAGCCAGGTGGGGGTCAGGCTCTGCTCCCAGGGAACAAGGGACAGGACAAGAGGACATGGTCTTAAGCTGCATCAGGAGGGGTTTAGGCTTGACATAAGGCAGAATTTCTTCACAAAAAGGGTGATTAGACGTTGGAATGGGCTGCCCAGGGAGGTGGTGGAGTCACTGTGCCTGGAGGTGTTTAAGGAAAGACTGGAAGTGGCACTCAGTGTCCTGATTGGTTGACAAGGTGGTGTTGAGTCCTAGGTTGGACTGGATGATCTCGGTGGTCTTTTCCAACCTCACNTTGACAAGGTGGTGTTGAGTCCTAGGTTGGACTGGATGATCTCGGTGGTCTTTTCCAACCTCACTGGAAATAACGTTATGTTTATGTAATTTGCCAGTACTCAATTTCACTATTGTTTGAACTAGTGGGGGGTGTAAAAAGTGAGCCTCGTGTGCAAGATCCCAGACTAATGACTGGAAAGAGTTGGGATAGAATGTACCTGGAATGTACCATTTGTCCCATCCCACGGAATCACTGCATGGCTAATAATGCTTTTGAATTGATTTTTCATCAAGGAAGATGTTTGCTTCAGCAGTGAAACTTGTGGAGAGGTGTTGATAATAACATCTTGTAGGTTTTGTAGGCTCTTGTGCTGGATTTGGATTATTGAGTCTTCTGAGAGAGAAGGGTATAAATTATATTCTTTAAAAATTAGAAACACCAGCTATGCTGCAAGCTTGTGCACACAAACTTTTTATGTCTATGATTTCTCTTTATTTGTACTGGAAAACGGATCATCAGCAAGTCTTTTTGTTCTTAGCGCTGACTACAAACCCAAGAAAATCAAAACAGAAGACATCAAGAAAGCAAAGAAGAGGAAACAAGAGGAAGAAGAGGTAATGTGACAGACAAGCTTATTTTTATGATAAAGAAGAGCCAGGCTTTTTGGTGTGGGATTATCCCCACTTATGGTGCAGATATTAACTTATCTGAACTATAACGTTTAAAAAGTCAGGGAAACTTTCTTTTCAGCCCTTAAAACAATGGATGGAGAAGATGCCTCCAGGACATGAACTTCCAGACTGTTCCAGGCAATTCACAGTCCTTCTATTAAGGAGCTGGCAGGGGAGCCTTGTTCACATGTGGTAATTGCACAGATGATGTGGCAGGGTTCAGAGGCAGGGGAGATGGAAAAGAGATTAGCTGCTAGAAGGAAGCTTAAAGCATTTAGATGGATCCTAGGTGGAAATTTCTTTGGAGAGAGACTTGGAAAAGGTTAGCCATAATTTGAGACTGACAAAATACACATCTAGCAAAGACACCCATGTGAGACACATGTTGCAGCACTCTTGGCTGTAGGGTTAATTCTTCCCTTCAAAGAAAGTGTCTGTACACTGAGCAGACACCAGGATAATCCCAGAAGCCACCTGACTATGGTGGTTGTGCTCTGTAGCATTTGCCAGACCAGGCACACCAGTGCAGGACAGGGAGGAGGTTCTGTAATGCACCAATTCCCTTCCCATGGCCCAGACTTGCCCCTTACCAGGTGATAACTGGCTGTGTGCATTTAGCATGTCTCCAGTGTAAAGTAAAAGAATTTGGCTGAAAACTTGAGTGGGACCATCAGCAGACTTTAATTTAATGGGATGATCTAAGAGCACATTTATGTGGTGAAGCCACAGGAATTCAGCTCTTATACATCCCAACAGAGTCTTTCAGTTTTAACACTTCTTTTCAGGGGAGGGGGAAATTCAGTAGCTTGTTTTATCAGATTCTTACTCATTTTGTAGGACAGCAAAGCAAAGAAAGTCAAGAGTAAAGATAAGAAAGTCCCCGAAGCGGACAAAAGAAAGAAGCCGAAAAAAGAAGAGGAGCAGAAATGGAAATGGTAATTATATTTAGTCAGTGCTGTAGGCTCCCATCTGCACCTGGACTTGCCTGTACCTCCCATGCTGGCTGAATAAGCACATCTGGCTTTCTCTTCTGTTGATTCATGAGGATTTGTTCTGAATAATTGGCTTACTTTCTGGTAAGCTCTAAATAAATATCTCATTCACTGTGTTCATCCTCTGAAGTAGAAGTGATATCCCTAAAACAGGAAATAAGTGTTTTGTGGGGTTGTCTGCTTTTAGTTTTTTTTTTTTCCTTGTCTGTGTCATGTAGAGGCTGCCTATAATGATCAGATACCAATATTCTGGTGCCCAGAAGCTGCTGTGTGCTGACACTCTTCAGAGCAGTACGAAAGCTTGTAGGCTTGGAGGTGTCAGCAGGAATATATTAATAGGTGCAGGTGGATTAATGAATATATTAATGTGTGCAGATGTGTCAAGCAGTATTCTAGTAGAACTTATCTGTGTTCCATAGAGGTACAGCATGAGTGGGTGTCTGCCTTTTCATTCTAACTGGGTGTCAGCTGTGCCTCTCAAAACTGCTCCTGCCTCTGGCACAGAAATGAAACTTGATCAAGTGACCAGTTAGCTCAGCCTGTTTGACAAATGATTTCTGAAAATTGAGTTTTAAATGAGAAGCACTTTCTGTCTTGCCCAGGATCCTTAAGTAACATCACTGAAGTTGTACTTTCACCCACTCTTAAATCTTTTTTAGAACCTTTTTTAAGTAAGTCTGACCTTTGTGCTTCATTTGGAAGACAGACCTGTGATGCATCAGTAGTGCTCTATGTAAGAAACCGGCTGGATTTTTTTTTAACCCTCCATAGTAATTTAAGATGTTATTTCTAGATTTGAGGGAGCTACCATTTGAGTGTTTTGAAGTTTTGGCCTTAGTACTTCCCTCATTTTAGTGCACATGTACTTCTCAAAGGCATGTGTGTATTCTGCCCTCCGGTATTGTATTTTTATGACCTTTCAGGGATGTTTCCTTGATCTTTTCTCAGATAATTTGGCTGTTTTTAATAGACCTGGAGAGTTGGGGAAAGTCTTTGCAATCTTCTTCAGTCCTTTCAGGTTCAATCCTTTACTCCTTTATTGACACTATTATTGATTCATCTTCAGAAAGAACATAAACCTTCTGTAGTGTTCATAGTCTTACATATTTCTCTTTGACTGTCACAACTTCCTCAGAACATCAGCACTTGCAAATCTTTTTCATACTTGAGTACTCCTTTAGAAACTTGGGTTTCCAGCCCCTCCCCAAAACTTCCCTTTTTCCTGAGCAATCCACTTTTTTCTCAAATCGTCTGACAGTGTATTTTTAATGTGCTGTAACATTACCAAACTACAGGGACGTAAAGCAATAGGGAGCTACAGAAGGTCTTTTTAAGCCTTAACCATCTTTTTGGCTTTGTCTCAGCTCCCCTTACTGGTTCTGTCTAATTTAATATTCTCCCTTATATTGTGGGCTGTATCCTTGAGCAGCAGACCTTTACTGGAAAGCTGTGCTGTTCTCCCCTCACCTGCCTGGGCAGCACACACCCCTGTAGTGTGTTAAGCTCTGCAGTTTGTGCTTACTGCTGAGGAAAAGTGCCTTGGAAAGCATGTTTTGCAGAATTTGGCATGAGGTAGCTGCATCTTCTGCTGATGTTCCTGTCATCCATCTGCAGCTTTGTATAGCGTGTCTTTGCTGGACAAGGTTTCATCTGCACTTCACTTGTTTCTCTTAAGGGCATTTTATGTTCCATCTGAGTCAATTTTCTGAGTGTCTGATACCTTCTTTTGGCTGTTTCCTCAAGGGCTTGCTGCCTTGAGCATTTTCATCCTTCCTTGTGTGAATGCTTGATGCAGACATCCCCGAGGCTCTGGCCTCATTCATCACCGTGTGGAGCTCTTGCAGAGGTCATTTTCACACCCTGTCAGCGTGTGAAGAATGTGATCCAGAAGTGCACCTTCGGAGCACTTCTCCCACCTTGTGTTACAGCAAGTTCATTTCCTTGAAATAACATATCTCTGAGGTATGCTTTTATCCCAAGAATGTTCTCTTTTCATTCCACTTGAAAGATCTTCCCCAGCTTTTCCTTCCTGAGCCACCCTGGCATATTTAGATGAGTTCGATGTGGGATTTAATTAAGAAGCCTATATGACTGATGAGTTGATGCTGGAATCAGTGAGGCAGCTTTCCTAATAGGCACAAAATCATGTGTAGAACCTTGCTTTAGAACCAGAAGCTGCCACAGGCAGTGGTGCTGTAATGCTTTTCCTGTTTGAAACTAAATGAGGATGAAAAATGAGCTACACTCAGGAGACTCACTTTTACCTTTTGTCTTAATGCTTATGTGTGATGTTTAGGAAGGTGGAGGTAGGATTGGGGATGTTTTGTGGTCTTTTGTGGCACGCTTTCTGGTAGTTTTGAGCTTAGAAACTACCCCATGAATCCCTTGTTTCCTTGTAGCCTTCCCAGAAGGCACAATGTCCTTCTGCTGTTAAAACTGCTGCCTTTCTAGTACTGCTTTTACATGTGTCCTTTGTAAAAGAGCAGGAAGGGCTAGGGTACTGAATTTCTCACCAAGTAAATACCAGAGGAATAAATTTAAAAAACCAAGAACGACAAACCTGTCCTGAAAAGCAGTAACTACTGTGAATGATGCCCTTATTTTGTTCTTACTGGAATAAAATTGCTCATTGTTAGAGAGAAGAAGCTTATTCCAGCTGAGAGTGGTTTAGATTTATTTTGCTGAAGGGAGCTTCTGGGTGGAAGAACCTAGGCATATGTTTGAAAAAATATTTATATTTCTAGCTTCTAATTAACAAAAAATAAAAAAAGCCAAAGCACAACAATCATTAGGAATGTAAATATTTGGAATCGGTGTCAATATTGGTTTCTTATATCAACATGGTTTACTTGAGCCTTCTTCCCGGCCAGGGACTGAAGTCTGACATGCAGTTCTGTACTGATAGCTGGGTTTGGGTGCTTTGCTGTTAAAGCTGTTGCTTCTCATCACAAGAAGTCAGGTCCAGTGGTGTGGTCAAAGATGGTGCCTTTCAAACTCCAGCCAGCTGCTGTGTTGCTGCTGTTCCTAAATTGTTGATGCACAGGCATGAGTGAAGCATTTTGAGTGTCTTCTAGCAGAAACCCTTGTCTCTGTACTGTGTTTATCTTCCATGCCACTTTGATCTTGGTATTGATGAGGCAGTCTGTCAGTGCATCACAGCTCCTGAGATGCAGGCAGTCCATGCACACCTTTCCTCAGCTGCTCTGGCACCTGGAATGGGAATGCTGCTCCTCAGGGCTGACACCAGACGCAAGCTTGAACTCCTTTTTTTTATTGTCATGGCTGCTCAACAAAGTTGAGCAATTCAGAGGCTGAGTGCTGTGACAGGTTAATGGTCTTCCAGTAGATTGATAGCTGAGGTGAAATAGCCTTTCCCAGCAGGGAATCCTGTGCCAGCAGCATGTAGCAGTAATGTCCTGGTAATCGTGAAAGGAGCTTGGAGGGGAGGAGTGTGGAGTCACTGGCCTGGGCACTGGGAGCTGGGGGGAGGATCCTGGCCTGGCAGGACCCTTTTCTCTGCAGATGAATTGCTGACCCTGTTCCCTTGGAATGTGGGATTGGTGGCGCCTGCCTTGCTGTGTTGTGATACCAAATGCATCACTTGCAAAGCGTTTTTATAGAGCATTTTTTATAGAGCGTCTTTAAAAGACAAACATGCAGTTTTCTGGGCTGCTCTGTTTTTCTTCAGATACGCTTTTCTTACCCAGAAAATTTGAATGAATTTAAAACAACAGAGCAGGTTTTAGTCTTCCTTGTCCAAGCAGGTTTGTTCTCATTTAGGTCGTAAATGAACATCTGTTTCTTTATCTCTGCCCTTTAATGGCATATTGTCCACATCTGAAAGCAGCTGCATAATATACCACAATTGTTTGACTTTGCTGAGCAGGCATCCTGGACCTGATGTTAGATCACAGTTGAAACTAATTTTGCATGATCTTAGCTGGTTTACAAGGTCCAAGTCTTATTTTCTTAAGATCTAAGCAGTTTCAGCTGTGTGATTTTGTGAAAAGAAGAGCAAATGAGAGGTGAGGGATAGGATGGCATCAGATAATCTGCAGCTTGAGGTGTTCTGCTCATGGATATGACTATGCTTTTAGGAAAAGAAGGAGAAAAAAAAGGAATTAAATGGTGATAGTACATTGAGTATTTGTTGTTGGTCTGTACCTGACAAAGCAGTGATTTCTTGCTGGTTTAGCATACTCTCATACCCACATAGTAATAAAATGAAGATTGGGAGCTTAAAATTGTATTGGTTCATATTTCTCTCTTGAAGGTGGGAAGAAGAGCGCTACCCTGAAGGCATTAAATGGAAGTTCCTAGAGCACAAAGGTCCTGTATTTGCTCCACCATATGAACCTCTGCCTGAAAATGTCAAGTTTTATTATGATGGTGAGTTAATCTATGTTTCCACTTGCTAGGAAGAGAAATAAACATCTCAGGGTATTGCGATGTTCTTCTGGGGACTGAAGAGCTGAGGAGGTGGTTGTGTTTTAGTGGTTCACTTAAATCAGCTCCTCAGCAACGAAGTGAGGTCTATGGAAGGAAAGGAATTCACCTGATCCTGCTGAATTCTGCTCACTGAAGTGACACAGGGCTGAAACTGCTCTCAGTCCCTTATGGTGGTGAATCTCTCAGATTCCTTAGCAGAATGAGGGTGTCTGATGCCTCAGAGTAGCAGTGACCAGTGGAGTATGTAATTGTAGCTGCCTCCTCTCAGGTCACCTTTAGGCTTGCTCTTGTTTTCTTTAACCTCAAGAACTGCAACTTCCCTCATCTGTGGTGAAAATCATGATCATTTCATGGTGGCGTGAGCAAAATATAAGGCAATTGAATTTGGGTACAGATGATTAGGATCTTGTAGGAATGAATGGGATGACCCTGGTCTCAAGGACACAGCTGTCTCATGTAAATCATGGTCCCATTCTCTGGCCACTGCGTGTGGTGGAACTAATTGGTGTGGGATTCAGGTATCCTGGGCTGCCTGGCTGGCAGAGGCTCACGGGGAAGGGATTAGATGATGTGATGTCTGTTGGAGCCTGGACTTCATGACCTGTGTGTTTCCTTTTAGTCCTGTGATCATGTTAAATGAAGGATCAAATTAACCCAGGACTGAATTAAGTGGGAGGTAATTGAATGGATGAAAATGTAATTTTTGGTGATGGGGACATCTGCACATGGAATTCTTCCAGGAGCTACGTGCTGTTTTCATGTGACATGACACAGTGTTTTTAAATACTGAGGAATAGGTGGCATTTCATTTTCAGCAGCAAAGTAGTGAAATAAATATCCTGTAGCCTATTAAAGGCCATCTCCAAGCAGGTAGCACAGTGATCAAGGCTATCTGCAGCCTTCTTTCTTAGGGTTTGATAAGAACTTGATACAAATTTGGAAATTGTTTCCCTGTATTGAAAAATGCATGATCTCTCCTGTTGTCTAGAGAAGGGGAGGGGCGGATTGCACTGTGCTATCCCTTGGTGCAGACAGCAATAAGCTTCTCATCTCTCCAGCCATCTATTTCACAGAGCCTCTGCAGGGATTTTTGCAACCTCTGCTTCTGTCATCACAGAAATTCATCAATAAGCTCAACAGTCATGGACTGGGCAGGGAGGGGGTCTGGCAAATAAAGACATCCCATAAGTCTTCCTTGAGAAACTAGGCAAAAAATCAGATGTCTGATTTACACAGCAGCTGCTGAGAGCCTCTGTCTGTGCTCACAAGGCATTGTCTCATTTCAAGATTATCCCAGGGTGATTTGTAGAGCCCGGTAATGAGGCTGTGGCTGGCCAGCGGCCGGCTCACACCGGAGGAGTCTGTCCCTGGCCAGGGATTCACTGCCTGCTTTCATGTCACAGAACAACTGCTGGGGCTCTTGGAAGTGTCTGTGATACCAGCTCAGGGAAGGAGCTTGAAATGCCAAAGCCATCCTTTTTCAGTGCCTGAGGGTTAACCAGTCACTGCTCATAGTCCAGAGGTGGCTCAAACTTGCACATTTTTCTGTAGATGGAGCAAGGTAAGAGTGTAGGTGGTGGCAGTTACAGTTGTGGCCATGGGGTTTCTTCTGCTCCTTATGTCCCCTGGTTGCTCTCTGGTTTTCAGTTTTGAAATCAGGTAACTAATATTCATGCCTCTGGAATAAATCCTTTCTTTACCAGCTCTGTCACTGGAGCCTTTTCAAACCTTTGTGAAAAAAAATGAAATTGTGTCCAATGAAATATATTCTAAAGTGATTAGATAAAGGTGACTGAGCCTTCAACTAGCTGGGAAAAATATCAGACATTTTAGCCTCATAACATGTTACTAACTCGATAGCCTCTGTCAAGCTAAAATTGCAGCCTGGAAAAAGAGTTTGCCCTGCTGTCTCTCCCTTCCCCCATTTCCTGTTACAAGCAAACAAATGCTGTATTTTAGGTTACAGCTTAAAAATTGGCAGAGTTACTGTTGGTTTAATTTAATTGTGGAATATTCTCAGATCATTGGGAGGACTTTTGCTAAGTCCTGTTTTACGAGGGTTTATAGATCTTAAGGCTTTTTAGCTGACTCCCATGCTTTAATTTTAGAGATGATGCAACTTTTGAAAATATGTAGTAAATCCAAAGCGTGGTATTTTTTTTTTCCAAGAGCACAGATCGAACAGTTTCTTGTGTTCACTTTTGTGCAGTAAAATGGTTGTTAAAAATCCCAGGGATTGACTTGCCAGCCATTGGAACTTTAAATATTTCTTGCAACTAAACTAGCTGGAGATGTGATCTGCATGCAAAATCCTTCAGAGGGATCACTGGCACCCCACATTTCATCAGGAATGCAATCAGGACCCAAAAATGCTCGATAGGAATGTTAGATGTTGAGTCCACAGCCTCGATTCTGCAGCAGCCTCTTTTCCCTTGTGTTTCAGTCTTCCCTTGCAGCAATTCCACTTTGTGCTGCAGTCATGCAGAGAAGCTGGAATGTGACCCCTCCATTCACTGACAGCTCAGTCTTTCTTAAAAAACACTGGCTTTTGAGCCTGCTTTGGAGATGCAGGAGTGCATTCCCACAGCAGAGGGAACAATTAGCAGAACCCTGACATGTTTCCCTGCAATGAAGGAGAGTTCAATGTTTGGCATCTCTTTCCAGCCTATTTGTATCCAGAGGAAGGACTCTTCCTGCCTAGAAATAGCTAAAGACTGGAAGGGGTGTTCCAAGGTGGAGTCTGTGCGTTGAAAAGGAATACAGGGATTGTATTTCCCATATGTCTGAGTGCTGGAATATGAAATTTAATAAAATCCCTGCCTCTTTGACATCAAACAGCAGTGCCTCCCCAGGAGCATATCCAGCACGGGGGTGGCTCAGCAGAGGGTTTCCTGCAGCAGGCCTTTTCCCCTTCCTGCCCTGCAGCCCAGACCTGCCTCACATCAGATTGCTGTTGCTTTTTTTAATGTTTAGATTGCAGAGGAAACTTTTTTTTCAAAATGTTTGTGGTGGAAGTCAAGCAATTGTACTCCTCTGTTTCCTTTGTCCATTCAAGTTGCTGTATTATGTAACATTTTAAGACAAACTTCTCTGTAGTAAAAATATAATCCTTTAGGATAGTTCCTATGTTCTCTTTATGACTTTGATTCCTGTTCACCATTTTCTTTAAGAAGAAAACCTTTCTTTGTAGGTAAAGTCATGAAGCTGAGTACCAAAGCAGAAGAAGTTGCCACATTCTTTGCAAAAATGCTTGATCATGAGTACACTACAAAGGAGATCTTCAGGAAAAACTTCTTCAAGGACTGGAGAAAGGTATGCACATAGTCCTGGGCTGCAGTGACTATGGACATGGCCAGTGTATCCTCAGCACTGACCAGTGAAAAGGAGCTGCTGTTCCATGCACACAAAAGTTGGCAACTATAAGCTGCCTCAGAGTGTAGCTGTGAAGTTTCCCATTTATCCTGTAGTTTCACCAGGAAGAGCCCTACCATAAATGCCTTTCTAAACCAACAAAGTCAGGTTTCTGTGTTGCAGCACGATGGGGTGTAGCTGACTTGCCTGTTACATGCCTTGTGTAAGAGCCAGATTTCCTAGAAGGAAACCCCTTCCAAAGAGCTAAAACAGAGATGTTCAGCTCAGTCATCAGCCATAACAGCAAACCTTTAGATGAGTTTGATGCAGTTTGCCTGGGTATATTTCTGAGTTCTTCTCCCCACCCCTCAGCAGTCCCAGTCAGGGTGTGGGAGTTCTTTGGAAAGTGCTGCAGCATTGCCCAGTGCTTGGGGAGATCAGAACTCTGCAAGGCCAGTGCTCCATAGGATCTGCTGCTTGTCCTTTCCTCTTTGACCTCAGCTGGAGTCAGCCTGTGCAATAATTTGGGGATTTCTGGGGGAGGAGTTATTGTGAAAACCTGCCTGTTGTTCCTGTTTAGGCTCCCTGGAGCAGGGTAAGCTCTGCTATGCATGAAAACTTTGTGTGTATGGAAACTTAAAGCTCTGCTTTCCTTCTGCAAGGAAATGACCTCTGAAGAGAAGAGCACTATCACCAACCTCAGCAAGTGTGACTTCACCCACATGAGCCAGTATTTCAAAGCTCAGTCAGAAGCTAGGAAACAGATGTCCAAGGAGGAGAAACAGGTACCAGTGGGAATTGTAGGAGACTTGGTGGTTGTAAACATCTTTGTGCACTCATTCTCCTTGCTGTGCATATGTCAGTGTTTTTCACCAGCTTTCAGATTATTGCTTCCATGTGAACTCTGAGAGTCTGCACTGTGCAGCTCAGGTACTGCAGAGCACTGTGTTTACAGCTGAATCTTCATCCTGACTTGAAATGATACTGATAGGGCTGATCCTGCTTAGGGAAATAAAGCTAAGTAAGTAACAGCTTAAGTAAAGTTAAGTAAGTGCTTAAGTTAATAAAGAGAATCAGAGGTGCTGCCTCTGGGTTCGTTGGTCCCTGGGAAATACTGAGCAGTGGATACTCAGTTAAGGATGGCGTAGATCAGGATGGTGGAAAGGATGCAGCAATGCCATTAATGAATAAAATGAGAGAAGAAATTTTAAACATCAAGTAATGCTGTTTTTTGAATGAAAAATGAACTTTATTATCCGGTAGCATGGCTACAATGTCTCATAGATTAAGAATTAAATTAACTGCCATGGATGTTGGAAGGTGGAAACTTTCCCCAGGTTCTCGGTTGATCTTCTGCAATGCTCTAGTACTTGTCCTTTGAATGAAGGGCCTGGCAGCTTGGAATTACAGCCTTTGGGGTCAGAGGGGTCCCATCAAAATGGAGAGCCCTTGTATTCCTGCTGTTTCAGTTTGATAAATGTGGGTGAGCCCTCCAGTTCCTGTCCATAGTAGCTCTTAAAATGGAAAAGAGGTGGCTTTTTCTCTTTCTTAGCTGGTGCAGCAGTGCTCTCTGTGGGTCAGACATTTTATTTTGAGCTGCAGTGTTTTTATTTTTCCTTCTATATAATTAGAGTTCAGGCACAGAAGTATGCAGTGAAATCTCAGCACATTCTTTCTTAGAAGACTGTGTTCTGCTTGTGAAACCATTTGCTGACACAGGCTTGACATGCAGCAGCCTGGAGACATTCCTTTGCCTGCTTTCCAATGCTGAGTTCAAACACAGAAGTCTTTTATACACAGAATTTTTATACATAAACAACAAGATAGGAAGTCCAGTGGATGTCAAATGCTCAGTATAAAATAAAAAGTAGCAGTACTGTGCTGGGGGTACCCTTGAAGCTGAGATATATGTGTAGAGATACATGCCTCTGTTGTGGCAAACCCATCTATTTCCCTCAAATACAACTTTTGAGAGAGTTTTCACACATTCTTTCCCTTTTTCCAGTTTGTTTGTGCAGGGACATTTTATGAATGCTTTTCTGGCCACTCTGATACGCTTGCCATGATGGGGATCTCATTTTTGGTTGGGTCTTCAGCATTAGTGTGGTGCAAGTATAAAAATTTTTCAAGTCTTGGCATGTAAAGGTGCGTGTGGTGCTGCATGTGCCATATCATCTTTGCTCTTGGCTTTTCCCAGAAAATCAAAGAGGAGAACGAGCGGCTATTGAAGGAGTATGGTTACTGTGTGATGGACAACCACAAGGAGAGGATTGCCAACTTTAAGATTGAACCCCCAGGTCTGTTCCGAGGTCGTGGGAACCATCCCAAAATGGGAATGTTGAAGAGACGCATCATGCCCGAAGACATCATCATTAACTGCAGCAAGTGAGCACTGCATGCCTCACACCTTGGCTTTGCTTCCTTTTTTTCTTTTTCGTTTTTTTAAACCCAGTATAAGTTTGGGCTCAAACATGTAGAATTAGGGATGCAGCTTGTCTTGTTCTCATATGGATAAGAAACTGAGTCATATGAGCAAAGACTGAGCAAGGCAATCATGGGTTTCATGTAGAACTTTTTCAACATATTTTCTTCCTCACGCCTACAGCCTACATCTGCCTAAACTCCCTTTCCTGCTAGTGTTTCCAGAAAATAATTTTCTTCTACATAGGTTGCCCTACCTTGTCTTCCTTGATGTTAAAAGCTAAGGTTTGGTGGTGGGCATCTCTTCACTCCCTCTAGACTTGATAAGTGTCCACACTATTACAGTGTTCACGAATCAAAACTGATCCTAGCAATGTGTTCTACCTACAGTATAGTTCTTCAGCAGGTACATGTTGGTAGTAGTTACATTCCCAATCTTTGCTCACTTTGATTTACTTGGTTTCCTGCTTCTGTTGCCTCAGTTCCTTTCCCTGCACTTTGTTTGTGTAATGCTGTTTATTACCTTCTCTGTTTTGATGCTGGAGGGATTTTCTTTAAATAGCTTTTATCATCTGTTTTCTAATTCTCTGTAGGGATTCCAAAATCCCTGCCCCTCCACCAGGACACAAATGGAAGGAGGTCCGGCATGATAACAAGGTGACCTGGCTGGTGTCATGGACTGAGAACATCCAAGGCTCTATCAAATACATCATGTTGAACCCTAGCTCAAGAATTAAGGTAAAGATCCAGTTATAAAAACAAACCCAAGCAACCTTCCTGGTCTTGTTTCCAAGAAGCAAATGTAGCTCTTGGTCAGGAGAAAGATAGGAGGTAAAGCTACCTCGCTGTTTTATCCTGCAGTGGTTGAAGAACATAAGGAAGCTTCTGTGCTTCTGTTCCCCCTTGAAAAGAGAGAATACACTTACTGCCCAGGAGAGCAGGTGAAATCTGGAAAAGGTCTCCTTAAAAGCAGCATTGTGTCATTTCTAGTAGGAATCATTTAACCTGTATAAACCTAAAATGAAGCAATTTATCCAAGAACAGTCTTGCTCTGGTAGATATTTCACATACATTTGGCCTTAACTTCCCCTGCCTGGTATTGTACTGAAATTCTAACCATGGGTTGTTAATTAGTTGTTTGTAAAATTAAAAACCCGGCCAAGCTCCTGGCTGAGAAGGCTGGTAAGGAGCTCATGACTGAAGGAAAACAAACTCCTGCTGTGGGAGCAAATACCCAGTCTGTGGATCAAGTCCATAAAAGCAAGAATTTCAGCTCCTTTCATAAAGTCTTTTTCTGAGAGATTTTTTCCTGGATTGGAAACAAGGAGTTTGTCCTACAAATACAGGAGGAAAAACATCACTATTCCTTGTGAATTCCTGCCCTCTTTTTGCTGTGTCTTGAATATATAATAATGATGGTGAACTGTTGATGTTGCTTTTGCCTTTTATGGGTATTTAATTACACAGCTGAAAGAACATAAGTGCCATCTGAATAAAGCAAAGGAAACCATTTGTATTTTGAGAAGCAGGGAAGATGCATCTTTTGTGTCTCTCTCTAGTTGCTTCCATGGAAGTATTTAATATCATGGAAATCTGAATGACCTGCAGCTGTGTGGCAGCACAGTGTCAAGCTGAGCTGTGCAGCAGCAGCATCTCAGTGCTTTTGTACAGCGAGACCATTTGCCACACATGGGCTTGCAAAGCCTTGAGATGCAGATTGGAGCTAGCCCTCTGCCTGCTCTGTAGTGCTGACTCTGTTCCAACTTCCCTGCAGGGTGAGAAGGACTGGCAGAAGTACGAGACAGCTCGGAGGTTGAAGAAGTGTGTAGATAAAATCCGGAATCAGTACCGAGAAGACTGGAAATCCAAAGAGATGAAAGTACGGCAGAGGGCTGTGGCACTGTACTTCATTGATAAGGTGAGGCTCCTTCCTTGGCTCCTCTCACCTTCCCTGCCCTGCTGGGAATACTTAGAAATGCTGTGTGTTTGTCTTGAAGGCAGAATTGAGCCCAGTTACTAAGGTATCCTGAGACTTCCTGGTGGGCAGGCTCCTTTTCCTTCCCATTACCTGGAATCCAGAGCAATAAACTATTGTACTGAGCACAGCTATTTCAGGCAGCATTGTTTAGTTCAGGCAAAACTCACAGCCTGGTTCCAGAATCACCCAGTTGGATTACTGGGAAGTCTGTGTGGGCCTTTTGTCTCCAGCTGTTTCAGTTTCCCTGCTGGTTTGTCACCTCTTCAGTATGAGGTCACAGTTATGAGGTTTTGTAATTATGTTAGTTTTTTCACTGTGGCGTAAAGGAAACTGCAGTTGTGTTGATGCATTTAAAGCAACATAAAACCAGTTCCCAGAGAGCTGTTCCCTAGTAGCATATGGTATCTTGACTAACTAAATTAACAGGTTTTTTTCAAAATGGTTTGATGTAAACCAGGGAACTTCGATGTGAATAATTGTGGTTTCATATGACCACTGAAGATTTGAAACATTAGAAATTGTTTTAGCCAGCACTGTTAAAATACGTGTTTTTATGCAGCCAAATGTAGCCTTTAGATAATTTATACAAGCCAGTGTTTATATAATCTGTATGCTATTTGAAATGCATTTAGCATGCAGTGAATAGGTAGGATCATAGAAGATGAATAACTGAACCATATGAATTGTTTCAAGTAGAGTTCACATGGAAGTCAATTTGATTTTTAAACTGCCACACTATTTGAAATTAATTTCTGTTAGTCAGAACTGTCCCACAGTTACTTAATAAGCAAAACTTGGTAAAGCATTCTGGCTTAAACTCTTTTAAAAAGGAGATATTCTCCTCTGGACACTGCTGGTTCTAGGCCAGTATCTGAAGGTTTGCAGCATCTCTCTATTCTGGGGACAGTTTGAATTCCTTACCTCTTGTCTTGATATAAATGTAGCTTGCCCTGAGAGCTGGTAATGAGAAAGAAGAAGGAGAGACAGCTGACACCGTGGGCTGCTGCTCTCTGAGAGTAGAGCACATCAAGCTGCATCCTGAGCTGGATGGGCAGGAATACGTGGTTGAGTTCGACTTCCTCGGGAAGGACTCCATCCGATACTACAACAAAGTCCCTGTGGAGAAGAGGGTAAGGCACCTCCACAAGCACATACACAGACTGAATAGCACAGAGATGGGGTCAGCACAGTCTGAATGGCATTAACATGTTGCTTTATCACTGCTCAGCTACCAAGCCAGAAAATAAGTCAGTTAATGTGACATCCCTGTAGTGTGACACAGCCCAGCAGATGAGATGTTCAGACATCTTGCAGCTCTTCCCTGTGGTCTCAGTGTGAAGAGCTGACATTACATAACTGCAGCAGCTGTTAGAAAAGCTTCCTGGGTCTCATTCTCATCATCAGAGTTGGTTTTGTCACCTATAGATGATGGAGTTGCAGGCCTGTATGACAAGTAACAGCATAAATGGTTCTGAAATACTGCTGGCACTGCAGAGCAGCAGTTTGATTGGGGCTTTGGTAATGGACACCTCTGTCACAGTGATTTTGGGTCATGTTGGAGCTGAGCCCTCACAGAGGTAGATCTTGACCTTGGCTGCTCCAGAGCCTGTGGAGAAGGTGCACTGATCCCTCTGGCCTATGAGCTTGGGTGTCTGCCAGCCAAGACTTCTTATGCCATGTCAATTCTTTTATTTCTGTCATCCACCAGTTTGAAATTTGCTGTGATTTTGGCCTCATTTCAGAATCAATCCCTATCCAGCAGAATGAACCTGGAGGGCACTATCCAAAATGTTTTTGTGGCTGTAACAGCTTTGCATCTGGCCCACAGCTCTGTGGTCTTAGATACCCTGTGTATAATACTGTGGTAATTGTCATGACAGTCAGCAATAAATGTTGGCCCCTTGAGGAGCAAAACAACTAAAAAAAAATGAAAAGTAGTGCTGCTCTAGAAATTAATGTGTGCTGGAATTCTTGGTTCCCTGTATAAAGGAGAAAACATATTTTTCTATTTAAATTTATTGGTATCTCTTGGTATTTTTTCAGTGCTTAAAATGGGGAGTTGATTACTATGGAACTAGAAATCTTTGTGTATTGGGTGTCTGTAGAAGAATGTGTGCTGTTGAGAAGCTGGAGAATTGTAGTACGCAGAGCTGGGATTTGTGGTCTCTGTTATAATCAAAGATGCTTTGATTATTCTCCCTACCCCAGTGAGACATGTTTGGGATGAAATTGTATGAAACAATGCAGCAGTGAGTAGGGTTGCTTTCTTGGAGCTTCAATCCATGGGAGATGTCTCAGGGGTCTCTTGGGCTTGAGTAATAATGGGAGAGTAAGGAAAAGTCAGTAGCTTTGGAGTCTCTTTCTCTGGTAGGCAGCAACACCAGAGCAGTTAAGTCTCCTGACTGGAATTTTGATCCAAAGGACGAGAGGGCATTGAAGGCATTGACTCCTGTTGCTGGGGAGGAACCTCCAGCACAAACTTTGCATTGAGAGATGGGTCTTTGTCTGCTGGGAAGTAGCATCCAGCATCATCACTGTTCTCTGAAAGCACTTTAATGGCTCCCTGGCAGTCCTGCTTTCATACAACTTAGTACTGCCCAGTGCTGTCTGGTCTATGTGCCTGACATTCCTGGTTTTCTTTTCCTGCAGGTGTTTAAGAATCTTCAGCTGTTCATGGAGAACAAGCAGCCTGAGGATGACCTCTTTGACCGCCTCAATGTAAGCACATAGTTCATGGTGAGGTGGTGGAGCACCCTGTACAGGCTTGCTCTGCACCAGGCAGCAACAGCTGCTCTGTTCCAGAAATGCTTTCAGTGGAAACTTTCTTCCAGAGCAGCCTCAAAGCAGTGAGAGTCTGTCTCAGACTGGTGTCTGAATTCTCCACTGTGCCCACAGGTTCCCAAAGTGATGGGCCTTGGTCCTGGTGAGCCTGCCTGGCTCTGACTTGGGGAGGTTTGTTCAGAGTTCAGAGATGATGAATGTGTGAGGTGACAGATTTTCACATGTCATCCCTGTCTGCACACTTGGCTCTGTGGGAACACTGGTGGGCCAGGCATGTTTATTTTGCTGGAAACCAAAACCTCCACACCAAAGAAATCCTTTTTGGCCACTTGTGGTACTTGTTACCAAACTTGTTGGTTCTTTGTTCACTTTTGCTGTGGTTTCAGTAATGCTGTGGCTATTCTGTTGTGGTCAGGTCTGAGTACACCAGGCCTCAGCCATGAGCTGCAAGTCTATGTCAGCCATGGACCAAGTTTCACAAACACTGTGATCATTCCTAGTGCTCACTGTCATCTCCTTTCTGCTTCTTTAGACCAGTATCTTAAATAAACACCTTCAAGACCTTATGGAGGGACTGACAGCCAAGGTATTCCGTACTTACAATGCCTCCATCACGCTACAGCAGCAGCTCAAGGAGCTCACCAATCGTAAGTCTTGCCCCTTGAAGCTGTTAGGGGAACAGATCTTACCCTGCAATACAGACCTGGCTTCCTTGCCTGAGCCACAAGTTGTGTATCTGTTCACCACTTCCTTGTTACAGTTCCCCCAGTACAAATGTCAGGCAGCTGAGGTCTGACCAAAAATCTGCTGTCAGACAATCTTTTGGGGTAGTTGAGCCAGCTCAGCACTGGGGCAGAACAGAACTGACTTGTGAGCACACCAGGGTGTGCTTTCCAGATTCTGCCTATCCTTCACCAAATCTGTTTGCTTTCTGTAAATTGTAAGGTGCTGTAGATGACAGGCAAGACAGATGCATGTGTAACAGCCCCATGTTTCTTGGCTGCTCATCCACAGCCCCTGTGAGCAGTGCTGCCTTGCACTTTGCAGCTTTACCAAGTGGACACGTTGGACCTGTGAAGCCCAAGAGTGTTGTGGGCAAGGTGGTCCTGCTGTCCCCTGCTCTGGTTGTGCTTCCCCTCTATTGAGTTGAGATGGTGTCAGTGGTGATGGGAAGCATCCAGAAGGAGTTAGGGGCTGGGATGGAAGTGGCCAGGCTTGGGACTGTAGTTGGAGTGCAGCATTGAGACTGGACATAGGATGGGAAGATTTGTTCTGTAGTGGCTGTAGGACGCTGGCTGGGGCACCTCACCCTGGAGAACTCACTTGTTCACCACTCTCCTGTCCCTCACAGCGGATGACAACATCCCAGCAAAGATCCTCTCCTACAACCGTGCCAACAGAGCGGTGGCCATTCTGTGTAACCACCAGAGAGCTCCGCCCAAAACCTTCGAGAAGTCCATGATGAACCTGCAGAGCAAGGTACCTCCTTCTGCCCAGCTCTGTGGCAGCAGGGCTCCAAGTGCTGCATCTCAGGAGTCAGCATTCCTTTCCCTTGGGGTGAAAGCAGGGCTTGCTTTTCCCTGTCAGGAGCTGGTGGTATGCATCAGAGATGGACCTGCTCGGAGATGAGCAGTGAGCTGGAAGGGGCTTCCCTGAGTTGTCTTTTACCTGTAAAGAGCAAGACCAGACTCTTTTTCTGCCCTTCAACGTGTAACTGTGTGTTCTGCTGCCTTTGAAACTTGAGAGCAGCAATCTCTGGCTCTGATCTGTGTCCCCTAAAGAACCTGGAGTGGGCATCCACCTCTGTTGTGTGAATCCCAGGCCACTGTCAGTGTGTACATAGTACATTATGCCCCTCTGACTTGACCTCTTCCTTTGCAGATGGTTTCTGGTGAAGGCCATGAGGTCCAAAGGGGTTAGGTCTGTTCTTGGTCTGGCTTTAGAATAACCTTCACAATAAGGAGTTCTGGTTTGGCACTGCAGTGTCCCCTGCTTCCATAACACCTAACATGGCTGCCTTCACCCTAGATCCTAGAGCCTGGGGATGCTTAAGGGGAGTAGTTGAACAGGGGCTGCAAGATGCTTAATCTCCCTGAATCCCAACCTTACTGAAGAAGAGCTGCCTGAAGTGCTAACACCTTTCAGTGTATAGGATTTGGGGCTGATTCCTGCTGAGGGATCAGGGATCATCCTTCCATGTAGCCATCAGAGAGCTGGTAGTGGTGGGATGCAGTGAAGGAAGACAAGCTTCCAGGAGGAGTTTGTTGGCCAGGCCAGACCAAGCCAATTCCTCGGCCTGCATGGTTGTAGCTATGTGAGAAAGCACCAGCTTGTCTTTGGAAATGAGTGACACCCTGTTTTCTGAGGGGGATACCTCACCAGACTTGCCTGTGCAGTGGCCAGTGGCCTGATTGCTCTGCAGGAGTGGATCTGACTGCTGGTAGATTCTGAACATGGTCACAAACTGGCTTCCTGGGTCATGCTGCCCAGGGGTGACTGACACAGCTGTCAGCAGCTTGTTCTCAGTGCTGCCATCTGGTTTTGCCTTTCCTAGATTGATGCCAAGAAGGAGCAATTAGCTGATGCCAGGAGGGAACTGAAAAGCGCCAAAGCTGATGCCAAGGTCCGGAGGGATGAGAAGTCTAAAAAGTAAGGCTGGTGTTACTGGGCTGTGCAATGCTCCCAGAAGGGGTCCTTCACCCTGTATTCCACTTTCCTGGCCTTTGATTTGGGAAGGCTTTATTTGCCCTGTTCATTCTGTGCATGAAGAAACAGCTGCCTGCAGGGTGGTCTGACCCTGTGGTTCCTGACGTGGTCACTTCCTAGCCGCTCCGCCCACCCTGCTGCTGCCCAGGACCAACGTGCAGCATTGCTGTCTTCTGGGGAGCCAGGGCTCACACAATTAATTAATTAATTGCACAGCACCTCCCTGAGTTCTGCACTCCCCGTTGGAAGCCCACAGCACAGACCATGTGCTGGGGCTCCATGTGGGCTCTGCAGAGCAGCCACGGGGGAGCTGAGTTACAGGAGCTCTGGGAGCAGGATCACAGCATGATTACTGAGGGATAGATGGGCTGGTGGGGGAGTGGGTGTAGCATCAGAACAGTTCAGGCTGTTGCATCCAACCCTTTAAAACAAAACTGCTGCTTAAGATTCCTGCTCTGCCTCTTGGAAAATGTCAGTTCTTAATTGCATGTGCTGAGTGTGTTGTTGTCACCATCTGTGCTGACACAGCTGCCCTGTGTGGCTGGTGGCATTGCTTACCTTGAGCAGAGTCCCTTTGGGTTCCCACAGTGCTGGCAGGGCATTAGGAATTCAATGCTTTGTTCTTTGCCACCCCAGGACAGTGGAGAGCAAGAAGAAAGCAGTGCAGAGGATCGAGGAGCAGCTGATGAAGCTGGAGGTTCAGGCTACAGATAGGGAGGAGAACAAGCAGATTGCTTTGGGCACCTCCAAACTCAACTATCTGGATCCCAGGATCTCTGTTGCTTGGTAAGCACCTGCCTGGGGTGTGCTGGGGTGATCCACCCCTTCACCTCTGTCTTGTTCCCCCACACAGTAGCAAGGCCAGGGTCTCTGGCCTTCCTTTTATCCCTAACTCTAACAGCATCTCCTCTCCTGCAGGTGTAAGAAGTGGGGAATTCCTATAGAGAAGATTTATAACAAAACCCAACGAGAGAAATTTGCCTGGGCTATCGACATGGCAGAGGAAGACTATGAGTTTTAACCTGTTTTTATTGAGATTAATTTTATGGGAAAAGGGAGTAGCCTGGTTTTTAGGGAGATTGATAAACTGTGAGCCTTACTTGTCCTTGGATGCTGGGGAAGGGGGAGGAAAGGGGCAAGTGAGCATCAGATAAAACAGCCAACATCTTGCAGAAAGCATAACCTGGAAATATCTTAAAGGAGCTGAGCCAGTTGTCCTATGGACAACTTATTTAAAAATGTTTCAGAGATCCAAATTCTAGCTGTCTGGTTTGTGTGGTTTTTCTCTTGAGGCAGGGCAAGTGGATGGGGGATTTGTCAACCTTCCGCCAGGCAAATTCACCATCACACTGAGAGCGTGGGAATCTTTAGCTACTGTATACAAAATCCAATTATATTGGTGCGTTTTTACAGTTAGGGTTTTGCAATAACTTCTATATTTTAATAGAAAATGGACTCCTTAACCCCTGCCCTTCCCCTCCCCCTCCCGCCCCATTTCAGAATTTAACAAATAAACAAAATTTAAGGAACCCAACGCACCTGTTACAGCTGTCACTATAGTCATGGAAATACCCAAATCTTTTTCAATTTGTCACTTGGAACAGTTGTGGCATTGGAACATGAATTACAAATATCCATCACATTTGTTCAGAGCAAATCATGATGGGAAATCGGCCTCCTGACTTGAGTGTTCCTATTTTAAATGTGAATTTTTATTTCTTTTTAATTATTTTAAAATATTTAAACAGTTTTCTTTCTTTATGATCTTAAAGATCGTGTAGGTTTGGGGAGCGGGTGGGGGGAGGGGGCCGTGTGATGGAGAGATGTGTGTGGAATTTGAGGACAAGTGAAATTGGAAACAAATGACATTCCCATCACCCTTTGTTCTGAACATGCTCTGTACACTTCCAAGAATTATCTACTTTTTAGGTTTGTCAGACTGTTTTACCTTTCCCCCCCTCCTTTTTTTCTAAGCCCCACTCCCCTCTTTTACTTGAAAGATTTTATTGTGTAAAAAGAAGTTTCACAGGTCAATAAATTTCGAGGGAAATGAGCATTGGTCCAAAAAAAGGAAAATAATCAAGATTTTAGGGCTTTTATTTTTTTCTTTTGTAATTGTGTAAAAAAATTTTAAAAATTAA
>VZTT01021976.1:3797-32149 GCA_013400855.1 Buphagus erythrorhynchus
TGCAAAGAAACCCAAGAAACATTAGTCCTTCAGGAAACATATATTTAAACCTTGAAATCCTTGGCCATGGAGTATTAAGTGCTTGAATAACCATAAAAAGCAAGACAGGTTTGCTTGGACAAGTTTGCACTGAAATATAAAAATTTTGTAGCATTCAAGGATTTATCTAATATAGATTACCCATGTGCAGTGTGTGTCAGTCTCCAGAAAACAGGATGGGAGGACTTGTCATGATATGTCCCTCCAGTCCCTCCAGTACTGGGAGGAGTTGCCATGATATGCCTGCTCTGTCACTATTTTCTCCCCATCAGTAATTCACTTCTTCTGGCCTTCTGGAGTTAGACAGACCTTTCATTCAATCTTGTCTATTCATTCTGATGATGTACAAAATAAACTCCTACATTTAGTAAGTAATTTTCAGTTTGACCTTCTATATACAAAAGGTACAGCCTCTGATATAGGAAAAACAATTGATGAAGAAAGAGCTTGTCTTGTTACCTTGTACTGTGTCCCAGCTTGTGAATAAAAATAAGTTACATTGAGTCCACATTCAGAGTTCACATTTCTTAGTCAGCTGTGAGGGAAATTGGTGTATAGGGCACCAGGAAGAAAAGAACAGTAAAGCAAAGAATGTAGGCTCATCTATTTCCTACAAATCCATCGATCAATCAATCAGTCAATCAATCAATAAGTAAATTTGATTTTTTTAACTCTCTTAGTTGTTTCAAACTGAAATTGCTGATTTTTGTCTACCAGATTTTAAGGAGAGGCAGGATGTACTATTATTTCACTTCTTATAACATGTAAAATTGCTGCCTTCCATGGCAAGGAAGAAAATGATGAAAGAAAATTGAGTGCTCTTGTTAGCAAATACACTTAAAGTAAAATCCTAAAATGTTTGTTACTAATGAAAACCATCAAGAAAATCCTCCTAGCTACATTAAAATGTAAAAATTTTATTGGAAATAGGTATTTCTCATAAGAACAGACAAGAAGGTTTGTTTTTTCTGTAGCCATTTTATTACCTTGACAGTCACGAGCCCAGTTAACTCTCTCATCTGCTGCAATAGAAGTACTTCAGGGCTGCCAAGGCTTGAAGACCATAGAAATTAGTGTCTGCATATATAAGATTCTAAATTATCAAGAAAACTCAACAAAAATATTGTGAAATCATGACACAATATGGAAACTAGCTCCCAAAATTATGCTTTTCATTACGCAAACTTAGGTATCCATAAAGACAGATACCTTCCCAGCTTGTTCCCAAATCTGTCTGGAGAATGGCTTCAAATGGATGTCCAGCTGATCATGTAATGTCTCACTAAGAGAACCAAAAAATGTTAACCTTTGGACATGATGGATGTTTGTGATGATTCTGTGACTATGACTATGAGATATGTCTCTCTGGAAGATCACAGGGTCACAGAAGGTTGGAAGGGACCACAGTGGGTCACCACCTCTGTGCTCAAGCAGGGTCATCCTAGAGCACATGGCACAGGATTATGTCAGGTTTTCACAGAGGGTTCTTGAATATCTCCAGTCAGGAGACTCCACAACCTCTCTGGGCAACCTGTTACAGTGCATGGTCACCTGCACAGTAAAGAAGTTCTTCCTCTTGTTTAGGTAGAACTTCCTGTGCATCAGGTTCTGTCCATTGCCTCTTGTCCTATTGCTCAGCACCACTGAGAAGAGGCTGGATCTATCGTCTGACACCCTCCCTGCAGATACTGATAGACAAGGATGAGATCCTCTCTCAATTTTCTCTTCTCAACATTGAACAGGCCCAGCTCCCTCAGCCCCTCCTCACAAGAGAGATGCTCCAATCCCTTTATCATCTTTGTTCCCCTCTAATGGACCCGCTCCAGGGCTTCATTGTCTCTCTTGAACTGGACACAGTGCTCCAGATGTGCCTCACCAGGGCTAAGCAGAGGGGCAGGATCATTTCCTTTGCTGTGCAGGCAATGCTTTTCCTAATGCACCCCAGGATATCACTGGCCTTCTTGCCCACAAGGGCACATTGCTGGTCCATTGTCCCCAGAGCTGCTTTCCAGCAGTTTGCCCCCAGCCTGGACTGGTTATTCTTGCCCAGGTGCAGGACCTTGCCTAGGTGAAGGACCCTGCATGTGTCCAGGTTGAACTTCAGATGGTTCTTCTCTTCCCATCNTGGTATGCAACACAGAAAAAGAAACTACGTCATACACTGGAAAACATTTAAATGCCAAGTCTTATTTTTATTTGTCTTATTTTTACAGGGTGGTGTAAAACACACTCATTGGGCTAACTGCTGCTTCTCTGCACCACTGCAGAACCAGAATAATTTCAGGAGAATTAAGTGAAAGCACCATATTGTCCAAAAGATATGTGAGCACAAATCAATGAGGCTGTAGTTTTACAGAAAATGGTTACAACAAAAGGATGAGTTCAATTTCAGCAAATGTTTTGATCATGTCTGCACATGGAATAATGAAAGAAACCCAAAAAAACCAGTCTGCTCCTTCCTAGAGTCAATGAGTACTATTAAATTACAAAGAGAAGAATTCACACCTACAGGTGTTTTTTTCATGCTTTTCTGTTTACTTTTTCATCTGGTAAACTCTCGCTGATCTTGTACTGCTGTTGACTCATAGTCTGCATGCTTGTCTGAAAAAATATCTCAATGTCTCTATCTCACTTGAGCCTGTATCTCTTATAGTTTCCATAAAATCTTATGGTTCTGTAGCTGGCTGCTTTCTGCCAATGATAAAGAGCCCTAGGCCACGGAAAACAAGCAGCACTTCAAGAATATCTTTGCTCCTGTCCTTTCTTTCAGAAAAAGAAGGGGGGAAAAAGTGAGAAAAAAAGCTTCACCCGAGTTTGACTATTTTCTCTCTGTCTCTATGGGAACAAGAACAGATGAAGGAGCAACTGCCAGCCATCAGCTGGATTGTTGAAACTCAAGCCAAGGTAACTGGCTGCTGATGAGGAGCTTCAGGCTTCATTTGGGCTGTCCACTGGGTTGCTAAATTTGAAATGGTTTCATCTTGCAGTGGGGAGAATCAGGTTTAAAACCAGTGAAAATAGTTTTTACCTGGAATCTCTTCAAATCTTGTGACTTCTAGGACAAACTCAGAATAAAATATTTGTTTTTACTAAAAGAAAGGATACAAAGACTAGTAAACCTTCTTGCTCAATTGATTAAATGTCACTGAATGTTTTTTCAATTTTCATAACAATACTTAAAAAGTATGGAGATCAGTAGATATCACTGTTGTCATAGATTGTCAACTCAAACACTTAGCTAAGTGAAAAGGGTACCTAACAGATATGGGGTTAACAGGCCTGAGAAAAGGCTCTTTTTATTACCCATCCCTGACCATAGCTCTAATCCCTGACTCTGTTACCATTTCACACAGCTTTTCTTTTATAAAATCTAACCTCCTGGCTCTAAGACCTCAACTTCTTTTTATCCCCATACCATGTAATTTTGAGCTCTCTTGCAATAAAATCCCCATCTTCCTGTCATCCAATTTTCAAGTATCTCCATTTAAATCTCCTACCCAAGGGCTTCCAACCACCAGTTACTCACCAGCCTTTCTTCCCCTGTGCCCATTGCTGCTGGCAGCAGCTGTGACCACAACCCTGGCTGCTCTGACTTGCAGAGCCCCTTTCTCTTGTGTTCTCCCTCCTGCCTCAAGACGAGTTTCAGATGGAAGACACAAGTTACATTTACCAATAATCCATTCAAACAAAGCTCCAAAGAGATAAAAGTAGAGCATATGAAAAGTTTGTCTTAGTGCTAACATAGTGTATTTCTTTTTATTGCCTCCATCTGAAATTGAGCGTGTGAAAGTGAGAGCTCTTCAGGTTGGTGCCACAATGGGATATAAATGGTCTGAGTATTACTATGTGCAGTGGAGCTACACTGACCTAATTTATGGGAGCTGAGAATCTGGTCACCACCTTACATGCCTACTGTTCTATTTTTGCTTTGCTTTGGAAACACTGAATGGAAGTGTTTAGCTACAGTTTGTGATGGCAAAAAAAAAGTGTGTAATACAAATTTCTGCAAGAAAAACACTTTTCCTTCTTTTCCCATGGTTCAGTCAAGCATTTCCGTATATATTTGCCAGCATCTGACTTTTTTCTCTCTTTTCTTAGATACTGTTCCACTCAAATCAAGCATCACTCAGGAAAAAAAAAAAAAAGAAGAAAAAGGATAGACAAGTCTCAGTGTTAGGCAACTAATAACTTTGTATTAAACATAGCAAAAAATTGAGGGTAAAATAAGATATCAGGCTTGTTTTTAGTTTTTTCCAAGAAAAAGAATACTTTGGTCTGGTATAATTTTACAGAGTTCAGTAGAGCTCCTAAGTATGGATTTACTAACCAATCGTGACCTCAAGTGGCACGCCATTCATCTGAATAAAATACCTGCCAGAATACATTAGGATTGAAGTACTCCTGAGTTGCTAGGTGCCACAGTGTTCAGATCCAGCAGGGTCTGCATTAAGTGTTTCCAAGATTATAAACAATGGGAATACATCTGTGCCTTAATAGCCTACATCTCCCATTTAACCAGTCCTGCAGTCACATTATAAAAATATACTAGGAACAGTGCCTAGGACCATACTTTTGAAATGAACAGTTTTAAAAATCAATTAAGCTGTGTGTGTTAATAGAAAATGAAAATCCAATTAATTGTTGAACTTTAATAGGCAATTCTCCCTGTGTAGATTTTATCCTTCTTTGAAGCTGGATGCAGAAACTAGACTGGTTTTTTGTGTTCAGGGCTGGCTTTCACCTCTTTCTGTCCAAAAAGTATCTAGTAAGGAAACTGAAATCTGCATCAGGCAGAGGTTCTTAGCAGCCTCTGAGAGGATAAGACTCTAAATGTGGCTGTATATGACTTTCAGACATTAAAAAACCTCATAAACTCCAATTTCAAATGCTGAGGCAGGTAGGAAGGAAGGACGAGAGTGGTCTTGGTTACACACCCAAGCCACCAAAATTATTGCTGAATATTAAAGCCTGACCTCTTGACAGCCAGGAGGGAAGTATCCAGTAGTGATCAGTGAAGCGCCCCAGGAAATGGGGCAGACTAAAAAATCTGGTTACATGAGGGGCCTTCCAACTTTTCAGAAGGGTTATTGTAGTTAGATTCTGAACAGGGGCTATAGACAAATACATGGTCTCTAAAACACCCATGTAAAGAAAGTAACACCCATTTTTTCCAAGTAACTCTGGTAAAAGCCACTCTACATTGACATCCTAAGGTGTCGGCTCCAACATAAGGAAAGAAGTGTGGCAAGATATGCAAAGTACATGCTTTCCATTGGCTTTGCTAGATGTTACTCTTAGGGAGACCTGCAGATGGACAGAGCTCTCCAAGGCCTGATCATTCACACTTAGTGCATCCTCATGGGTGAACCAGGGCTTTATCAAGGATAGTAGAGTGTCTACAAGCTTTCCATCCTGAGAGTGTTCCAGCCTTTATCTGAGAGAATGTATGCTTAATTAGGACTGCAAATTATCCAGGTAAAATGAAGGCCTACTACTTAACTACCTTCAGTCAGATCCAATGAAATTTCAGTCAAGTACTGCCAAGCCTCCCATGCAGGTTATGTGAGCTAAGTATATCTAAAGGCATGAAATGGTTTATGGGGAGATTTTCAAAGGAATAAAATGGAATTGGAAGCATGAATTCAAAAGCATCTGTCACTGGAATTTGCTTTTCTCTATCTTTTAGCTCTTTTTGTCACAGAAAGTTCAGCAGTAAGCACATCAGCTGGCAGGAGTTCAGCTATAGACTCCAACACCAAGAATCACAAAGATTAGAAGTGCACTTCAGTCTGTCTGTGCTGAAAAAAGCAGTCCTAATAGTTTACCTCTTTAATCTGTTCTTCATTTCAGCAATATGAAACTGGTTAGACGTAACTTCTGTAGAAAAACATTCATGCAGTTTCTAATCTGAAATCATGAGCACAGGAACAAAAAAAGTCATCAGAGCTCTGACCTTCCCCATATCACCTGTTCTTCTTTGATGAGTCAGCATTTCATTTGTTTCAAACAGGATGGCTTGCTATGATAGATCCTATTTGCACTCTTGGCTCTTTCCCATTGTTTAAATGTCACCTCTCTATGATTTCTGAAGACATAAGGCTGTAAATAGACCATGAAGGATTGTCACTTGTAGATCCCAAGAAGAAAATCTCTTCTGTAGCAAACTGGATAGGAAGATGGGCAACTAAAATGTGAAAGGGGAGGTATTCAAGGACACTGTATAATTCTGCCAGCATCACACACAAAGGCCTGTGTATTTTGTTCACCAGGATCCGACCCTTTCATCAGCCCACACTATGAGCACCTGTTTCCAGCAGAAGGGAGAAGCAACTTCCTGTGTAACAGGATAAAATAGGTAAGCAAAATGCCTTCTTGAGCCAAAGTTCAGTATTTTTCAAGTCACATGACTGCCTCATCCTGCCATCTTGTCCTGTAGGACAAGAAAGACCCATGCAGGACTTTCTGCTGTTTTATTAATGCTAAATTACTGGGGTTTGCATAGTCATTTGAAGTAGTTCGAGGTTATATTCAGAAATCAAGATTTAAGCATTATGCAGCCAAATACTCTAATTTCCTTCATACTAGTACCAAGCTTTCCATATATATACAATCTCACAGAGAGAAAGAAAAATTGTCTGGTATCACCCGTATTGTGTCTCAGAGAAGTAGCAAACTGAGCAATAAAAATGATTAATTGGATTTTAATTTTTTTTTATGGACTGGAACAGCTATATGCTACCATAGGAAAGCCAGAGAAGCTAGAAATTAGCTGTAGCAAACATATGCAACAGATGCATATGACATTACAAAGTGTTCCAGGCGTTTGTCAGGAACAGCTAAATAATAAACAAAAAGTAAGGTGAGAGGAAGTTGCTACTTGCTCTTACAGCCCAAGATAGGAGAAGAGATCAGGAGAGATACTATATAGTAGTTTATCAAGAATAAGACAACACACCATTGGGGTTTCCAGCTAACTTAAGAGTCAGAAAGGCAGCTTCTTCTGAGGTTTAAAATCAGAATTCATAGCACAGGCACAAGTACTAAGAGGGAAAGGATGATGAATGGGATGGATAAATCAGAAAGCATACTTTCAGGGAATATTGCAAGCTTAGGCTTTTGAATAGCATTATGGAGAGCATGATTTTTCATTTCAATTTATGTCCTGGTAATCAATTATACACTGAGTTGGATATAAACCCTTTTTCTGCCCCACTAAAAGAAAACAAGCAAATAAAATAAGGATTCTGAATGCAATGAGTTCTGTTCCTCTCTTTTCTCTACCTTTGATTCCAGTTATCTGAGATAACCATGGAATTTTAACTTGGAAGAAAGCCAACTTGCTATGCACAGTGAGACTCACTTTATTATAGCTTAACCCCTTCATAATTTTTAGTTCTACTTGTCCTTGCAATCATTCCTCTGGCTTAATATGACTCGTGGGAAATCTCAACACTGAAAACCATAGCGTATCCCTAATGCTAAATTTTCACCTGTCACCTACAGAAGTGGAATTAACGTAAACTGGAAGAGATTTCTTGATTCCTGCACATCATACTGTCCTGAACAAGCATGTGCTTCATGCCATGGTGACTAAGGAGAGGTTTGCTGCTTCACATACCTATCCCACCCTGGCTGCATCCAGTTCTGTCTTTGTTGAGGGTTGAATTTTCCCTTTTCTTTCTGTGGAATTTTTCCCATTTGTTATGCTAAGTATTTGGGTCTACACCCATAAGCTCAGTTAACAGTTTTCTCTCAAAGGGGGGAGGAGAAGGGCTGGTGCTCTGCTCTGCCGCCGCTCACTCGCTGGTGCACCGCTCGCTCCTCTTGCTTTGGAGCTGGACGGCCGGAAGAGGAGGTTCGGCTCTCGCTCGGCTCTGCCACGCTGAGGTGGGAGCTGCCTGCCCGGACTCTGGGATCCTGCATCCTTCCTGCTCAGACACTCTCCCGCATCTCCTACCGACTTCAACACGTCCTTTTGGAGCATCAGGACTGACCCCTGCGCCGGGACCTGTGAGCGGCTTCTCCCCTCTGCCCTTTCCCCCTTTGGGACACAGACGCCATTCCCCGCAGTGCCCCTGCAGCCACGTGGGACCCACCGCCTCTCCTCCCTGCTCGCTGGAACATCAGAGGGGTAACCACACCACAAAGGAAGGGGTCCACAACCAGAACTGTTTACTGTTTACGGGGCTTCCTGCTCTGTTGCTGTTGATCTTGCTGTTATTGTTGTGTTTCTGTTTCTCTTTATATATATATCAGTAAAGGACTGTTATTCCTACCCCCATATCTCTGCCTGAGAGCTCTTTAATTTTGAAAATCATAGTAAAGGAAAGAAGGGAAAAAGGGGGGGTTATACTCTCCTTTAAATGGGAGGCTCTTGTCCCTTCTAGCAGATACCTGTCTTTTCAAACCAAGACAGTCTTAAAGTATTTATATTTTGAAAAACCACCCACCAGCCAGTGTTCTTGTCAGTACAAGAGCATTAACACTTCTTATCTGTAAAACATTTTTCCCCATGGATCTCCGTGCCAGTTTAGTTCTAGTATAAGTAGTACCACAGATGGAGGCACAGAGAAGAAATGCACTGCCGAGCGCCAGTCTACCACCACTCACTTCACATATTAATGTGAAGTGGCCATCAGCTTTTGGTGCCTCAGGCCACATCAGTGCTCAAGAGAGTGGGAGGTATGAGTTTTAATTAGGATTAAGGATGAGCTCCCTGAGGGGAAGTGCCACAGCCATCCTGTCATCACTCACTGCCCTGTCTCCCTGTGACAGTACACATCTTCCACTGCTCAGTTGAAGGGTGCCTGTGAAACACTTTCTGTCAGCTCTATTTGAGAGCTTCTCTGGAGGCTGGGTTACACTGAACTGGAGAGGCAGCAGACATGGCACTTGCACACTTACACTCTGTGGAGTCATCTACTTTAGAGTGCAACTGGGATGAAGCACCGTCAAATGCAACGTGTGTTGTCCTCACAGAGGCATAAAATGAGATTCAAAGCACTGAAAAACTGGAAAATATTTTCCCAGCTTGGCTCCTGGTAGCAATCCTCAAAATCCACTGGGAAAGGGTGTCTCGGCCTCAGCTCCAACCCTCAGGTTTGGTTTGGTGTTGCCATGCTCTTCTGACATGGGCTTGCCCAAGCCAGAGTGCAATGAGAGCAAGGCTAGGTGTTTCACCAGCTTGGCTACCTTAAACAAATTAATAAGTCACAGTACTGCCAACAAACTTTAAAATCCAGTTGGCTACAAATAACTGATTTTGAAGGATGCTAATAAACAGGAGATTTGTCCTAAATTTCTCTTTTTCTATGCAAACTTGAAAGGATATAAATAGTTTGACCCAATAAATGTATACGCAGGGATTCTGCTGTTGAAGATATCATGTATAGCAGAGTTAGTAGATTATGAGGGTTGTGAAGTATGCAAATAAAAGTCTGTTTCATATAAACTCCAGTTGGGCAAATTGAGCTGCAGGTCCAAGAGGCAAACTACAGACTTTTCCTCCTATGCAGATCAGCAAAACAAAAATTATAATCAACTTTCAAGCTAAAATGTGCCTCCATCCATCAGATATGTAATTCCACCATCTTTAAGTTTTAGAGTTTGAAGCTCTCTTCCTTCCACAGGAGCTCAGTGAAGTCTGAGAGGGAAAAGATTTTAATGCAAGCACCAAATTTTTCATATATCCCATCTGAAATGAGCTTATGAGGAGCTTGTATGCATTATTCATCCCATATCCTGGCTATAATTACTAACACATCCATTGCTTCTGATACCTTATCAGTACAGAGCTGTTCAGCTGTATTGCATTTAGGTGAAGTAATGTATACATCCAGGTTTAGTTGCCTGAGAACATGATGTGAGTTTTAAGGCTCAAACAATCACAGGAATTTCTTCTAGAAGTTCCTCGGTTTCCCTGGGCAACGCTGTCCCTTGTACATCTTCATTTGGCCTGGTTTAATTTCTACACGTTTCCCTTGCTACCCAGACTAAAGGAAGAACAAAAGTCTATAAATCAATGACATCTTCACTAGCTTCATTCTTGCTTGCTTTCTTCTTGAAGCAGCAGCTCATCCTGTGACTTTCATACTTCTCCAGCTTTACCAGCTTCAGAGTTCTTCACTACACTTGTACTAATTTCCTTTTAAAATGACAGCCAATTGAAAATATTAAAATCACTACTGATTGCATAAATAAGCATTTGTACCGCAGTACACAGGTCTTTAGCAAAACCAGTCTTCCATGGATTTACATACACCTCATAGCTTTTCAGGGCAAAGAACCTGTAATTTGGCATAAAGTAGTTCTCCTATTGTGGAGTGGCATTTATAATGACAGTACTAGGTAAATAACTCAGGCATCCAAAGACAAAATACATCGCTTAAGGTCATGATCTGGATTAAAGTAAGAAAATCCTGGAGAGAGTTTAGAAACTATGAAGCAAGGAAATGGATTATACTAATCAGTGAATTCAGTGGGTTTTTTGGGGGGTCTGACAGATAAAATGCAGGTAATATTTTCCATTCTACTATTACTCTTAGTGTTATTTAACTTATTAGTATGTTGACAAGGTATGTATGTCAATTACCTACTGTTCAGTAGGCAGGGTTATAGGGACAGACAACTACTTTCCACACACTTATTCTACAGAACAACTTTCCACAGCTCTGACGTACAATTTATATATAAATAGATATGCCTATTAAACCCATTTGCTGTCAGGGATTAGTTCTTTTATTTTAACTGCTTATGGCCTCAAATCTATTTTTTTTCTCAGATTAACAGTGATGTACTTTCTGTTCAGTCATAGGCAGCAGCTCTACGTGGAGATCACAACTCAGAGTGAAGGCTATTTACTCACAGGGTGAGTGAGAGTGTTCAGCACTGTCTCCACATACCAAAACCCCATCTTCACTGGCTTACCATAAAACCCTATCAAGCTCACTCAGGATTGCTTCTCCACTTGTAGCCTCTGGCTGTGCCCTTGAGCTGCCTGGTGCCCTGCCAGTGCTGAGAGAACACAGAGCTGCAGCTGTACCGATGTAATTATGGACTGTTCAGGACTGTGCTGCTGCCAAAGACTGGAGATACATTTCTACCAGTAAAATTTACAAGGCATCAAAACATGTTCTTCCATGGAGGCCAAGAGCAAATTGCTGACCAGCTAGGATCCTAGATCACATCTAATGGCATCTATGTGGTGGACAAATCTCATTTCTATAACCCCAAATAAGAGTCCAAAGCAAGACCCACTCAGAGATCAGCATGGCACTAGTCCCAGTGAGCTCATCTTGCCTGTATTGCAGTATCTTTACAGTAAATGTACTCATGGAGAATGAGGGAGGAGGCCTAACCTAAATTGTCTGTATCTGTTCTGATATCCTTGTCCCTGAACTTGAGTGCTATGCAAAGATCCTGCCTATAAAACCATGATATTCAATGTTTAATTGAATAATAGAATAGTTCTAAAAAGACATACTTGGCTGCAGAGGAGAGGCTGCAGCATGCTGGCTAGATCACACTGATGAGAACTGAGGTATGTTAGCTCAAATTTTTGCCCTGAACCAGTGATGACATATCCTTTTGGATGCCCTGCTGCCTACTAGCAAATTATTCAATGCTGGTACCCTTTGGCTTCATATAAAACTTGTACCTAAGCAACAGGAAAAGAATATAATGCCTTAAAAATATAATAAAAGCACTAATAAGTGAATGGGGAGACCTGGATCCTGGTACTATTTCAGGCAAACCTGAAATAGTTCAGAAGGTCCCCTGCAGACTCCTCAGTCCGGTGGTTAAATATTGCTTACAGGTTCAGTTTCCCTTTCCGAAATGGGGATGAACCCTGAGTTTCCAGATCCTTCTGACAGCTGGGATTTGGGGCAACCCCAAGGGATATTGCAACATCATTGCTTTTGATGATAAAATGCAGTGTTTTCCTACAAACATGATGGGTACTAAAGTGTGTAGCAGTGCTTGTGCAGGAGCCAAGTCCCAGGAGTGACTAAGCCATGCAAGAGGCAGTAGTCAGTGCTGGCTGTTCCACATCCCCTCTTCAAATGCCCATGGGAAAATCCACACCTTCCAGTGGGACACTGTGCACAGGTTTATTACCCTAAAGCAGGCACTGACCAAGGCACCACCTCCACAAGGCAGAGAGGAAAACAATGCAATAAATTAGTGCACCAGTTCTGGCTCAGCATGATGGCTTCAGAGAAAGATCAGGAAGCCGTAAAATAAAGATACTATGAAATAAACAGAAAGATGACTTGTAATTAATTGCTTTTATACAGGATGATGTTAAGCAGAATTAAAATTACAGAGAATTAGTCTGGCAATTGTAGATCTTGCACACACTGTCATGGTTACTTCAAAACTGTCTATATACCACACTCTAACAGGCTTAAAGGAGTTGAAACAGAACTTTAAAATCATTTGTGTTTTAAATAAAGGAGGCTATTTGTAGTAATAATACTTTTGATGAAGGGTTCAGAGTCAAGTGATACATGTGATTGATGTCCATAATAATTGCACACTTCTATAATCCTTCCTCACCCGTGAGAGTTTTGAGCTTACATTTTGGATATTATTAATATTCAGACAAAAAATAACTTGTGGGAAATATCATGTCCTGAACATGGTGGAGAATTAATCTATTTTCGTAAAACTGATTAAGAATGATGGATACTTCTTCCTGCTCAAGTAAACACCAGCTAATTCTCTAGACCTCCTTTTTCTGCTCATGAAAATCCAAGTCCAAACGATTTCATGGATATTTAAAGGATGGCACCAAATACTGAATACAAGAAGATTAATTTCTCAATTTGATAAAGACCTGATACTATTCATTACATTGCAAACATTTCAGAAATGGAGTTTTCCTGGGTTTTAATCTGTAAGAGAGAACACAATGAATTTAGGAACAACAAAAAACGTAAAGAAAAAATGAGGCTGCTGAAATGTAGCCATCAAACTAGACTTCAGGTGAAAGTATCACACTTGTTTTTATTCTAGATAAGCAATGGGGCAGCTTGAAATAAACACAGATTGAAATTTTTTTCATCTCTTTAATGAGTTCAAAGAGGCTGAACAAAGACATAGAAGAGTTGAACATTGCTGTGTACAACATAGTAAACAGACTAAATTTTTATACCTGAGTAAAAAAGGAATTTAACTATCAACTACAGCATGCAGAATAACTGATAAATTATCACATAAACATAATATACTCTTATTAGGTTACAGTCATTCAGATGTTCTTAATTTTTACAAAGGCTAAAGATGGAAGAAGCTCCGAGACGAGATGAGTAAGTGACATAAAACCACAATAAGGAAAAGCACTTTACCATCTAGCAGCCTTTCCAGAAGATCAGAATTATCTGCTGTTTTATTATCCAGGCAGTAGCAGCAGCAATTCAAAGCCTGTGGAGTTAATAACACATTAGACATTTAAGTAGGTCCTGAAAATGAAAATATTAGCAGTTTATGAAGTGCTCACAGAAGACCTGAGCCTGCATTCCCTGCCCTCAAATGCCACTTTAAAGCACTGCATTTTTGAGCTATCCCCAGAACAGAATGAAAGGCAAGAATCTGCAGAGAATGACTGATCAAGTCACAGGCTTGTGATTTTCTCACTAGCATAACAACTGCCAGTTCTTAAGGGATGACTTTTTACCCCATTTGATTGGCCAAAACCCACATTTCATTTTACATAGAAACTTGACCCTTCCTCTCACTGAATCCAGTATTTGGATGGGTTTGGGTTTTCTTTTCTGTTTTCACCACCTAATCTATTTCAAATGCTGTAGTTTGAAGTAGTCTAGAGCAAGTCAAAAAGAAGTAACGTGTTTCTCTTCTTAATTCCCTTGTCTTTGCAAAAGATGCCTGTGGGAGAGAAGGGGCCTGAAAAGTTTAAGGTTTAACCAGCACAGCTGATTCCCCCACCAGACAGACTTCTGTTTCCTGGCAGACTTCTGTACTCCCTGATCTCCACATCGAATATAAAAACTACCCACACCAATCACCAATATTCCTGTGCTATAAACCTGCCATTTTCCTTCCTCCAGCAAAATCAGCAAACCCAATACTTGTAATTTAGACTTGTCAAGAAGATATGGGAAGAGTGGAAGGGAATTTACCGTGTTAGAGACAGCCATAAACAAAGCCTCTCCCTTTTACTTCCTTGCAGTTGTATAGTTACATACTTTTGATGTCAATCAACTCTCCTCAAATCATAATACTTGCCTTGACTTTCGTGATACTGTTCTTTCACCATTTATGAATAAAACTATGCATTGAACTTGCATGTACCAAAATGGGTTCATCCGTTTGTCCACAAAATATTAATGTCTTCTTTAAAGTCAGGTATCTTAGACATTGGTAGGTTGTGTGAAAGAGTCCCCAGGGAATTGAATCCTCTTTGCTTCTAGTTTCTTCCTGGCTTTGAAAGCTGCTGATACTTCGGGGTGGATGGAGTCCAGCCGCTGTTCACACTGGAAGGCTGTGAGGAAGGCTGTCCTGTAGTTGTTATTCATCCAGCCATAGAGAAGAGGGTTAGCAAATGTTGAGCACATGGCAATGACATGGAACACTGTGTAGATCAGTTTGTACTCTTTCAGGTCTAACACCTGACTGTCAATGTCACTGACCAGCTGGAAGGTGTGAAAGGGCAGCCAGCTGACAGCAAACACCACAACCACGCACACCAGCATCTTGGTGGTTTTCCGGCGCCGGTGGTGATAGTGGTCATTCCCCGGCCCAGGACTAATGTGGTTCTTCAGCTTGGTCCAAATACGGATGTAGGCATAGGAGATGACTGCCAGAGGCAGCACATACTGGATCAGGAGCATGGAGATGCTGTAGATGGTGCCATAGTTGAGTTGCCCCTCCCCTGGCCACTTCTCAGAGCAGACCACAATCTTGAAGTCAGGAATTATCTCAATCAACGAGTACTCACGGAAGATGGCCAGAGGACTTGCCAACAGGGCACTGACTGCCCAGGCAACTCCTATAATCAGGAAGCTGATTCGCTTAGAGATTTTGCTTTCCAAGTGGTAGACGATGCAGCGGTGACGATCCAGAGCGATCACAGTCAAAGTGACAGTAGACACATGGACAGCAAGGGCCTGAGCATAAGGCACCAGGTGGCACAAGACCGGGCCCAGTTTCCATTCGCCCAAGAGTGTATAAACCAAAGTGAAGGGCAGGCACAGCGTGTTTACCAGCAGGTCAGCCACTGCCAGGTTGGCAATGAAGAAGTTAGTCACTGTGCGCATGCTTTTGAATTTGATGATCACATGGATCACAAGGGAGTTTCCGATCACTCCCAGCAGGATGATGGAGCAGTAAGCAAAGATGAGAATTATTTGTACTTCAACAAGTGTTGTGCTGTCCTTCAGTTCTGGTTTAGGGTCCAGAGCCAATTCGTTGAGTGGTGTGGTGTATTTTGTCAAGTACAACTTAGTGAACAGCTCCATTTTCATTTCATCTGTCTGGTTTTCCTCACCTACTGCTTCCAGGGGCCCCATCCTTGCAGCAGCCTGGTCAAAGCCACAGAGCTGCCCCTGAAAGCAAAACAAGAACAAATGGAGAAATTGATCCACATGAGCTAAGACAAGAAGCAACGAGCTAAAGCTACATCTTTTTCTTAACCCACATGCTACATTGCAGGATTAAGAGCAGATCTGTCTTAATATATTTAAATTCTCTTGACCTTACATTTTGAAGGCTGATCCAGTAATATTACTTAGGCATGACTCCTGCTGAAAATTGGAACAGATTTCAAAAGCATTCCAAAGACAATGTTTGCCTAAGTAAATGCAGAAGGATTAAGATCCTGCTGAGCAGCATATCATGTTTTTACAATCCACTATCTAAAACTAGTGTTTATTTATCAAATACAAATCTTCAGTAATATCTACAGGAATTCTACATGGAACAGTACCATCCAGAATGTTATTAGCATAATAATCTTCCAGCTTTTCCTTAATGAAAAGTGTTTCCTTTAAATAGTTACTAAATTCTTACAAGTTTATGCCCTTCCTTAATATCAGTGAAGTAAATGCTGTGGTCTTTCTTTAAGAAACTTTGTTTTACAACAGTTTGTACCATAAGGCAAATAAAAAATACCACTGAAATAGAACTGAAATAATAGCATTTCTTTGAAATGACTGCATATTATTAATGTATAATGCGTATGTTATTCATGCTGAAATCAACTCAAAAGAAACAACTGAAACATAGTAATACATGATATTTCCTTTCTGTGTGATGTTCCAGAAAACAGAGCTCCTTGGAAGCTGCCAATCAGGCATTCATTTCTGACTGCAGTCATAGCGAAGAGTAAATCATTCCCCTGCTGATGTCAGTAAGAATTTCACCACTGGCATAAAATTCACTTTTTTTTTTCCTTCCTTACACTGGCTGAGCCAAATTCTGTGCTACCCAAAGACTTCAGCAAGCACAATATATGAACAGTTTACAGTCAGTTGCTGACTTGGACTTCAGTCCAATGTAAGAAAGTACATCTCCCCATGCAAACAGCCCAGAGCATGGGGTGGCATGCTAACGAAGAACCAAGAACCTGGGGACTCCTTTCCTTGGCCTGAGAAAATAGTAAGAAATTACAAGTGCCAAGCAAACTTATCAATAAAACACCACTGTTTGCCACCAAGGGGAAAGGCAACCCTGAGTAACTCACTCTACTTCCCCGTTCATTATCTTCCCTAAGGAAAGCAAGAGTAGAGAAGAAATGTCACTTTCTTGCCATCAAGTGTTACACATAGCTTAACCCTTCTCAAATTCAAGTCTGCCTAAAGAAACAGCTATTGATGTGTTTGGGAAGAACATGGCTTTTTAAAAATTCTTGTTCTTTTCTGATCAGCTCCATTTAATTCCTTCCATCTTCAGAGAAACATTTCAGAGGAATAGGGGTACATTTTCATCCCTACCTCTGTTCCCAGTAATTATCAGTAAGTGACATCCTTCAGTATGATTTCCAAACTGAGAAAGGAGCATTGTCTACCAGCAGGAGACTGAATCCTTTTTGCTTGCTTCTATCCCACACAATGTCCCAAAAAATTCCTCAGGGTGAGCTATTTTTGCAAAAGAAGCAGATCGACAGCATGAACTGAAAGGCGTTTTCCCCCCAGCTAAACAGGTCAGAATTATGCCATACAGTTTAGTTTACATTTAGTCAACAATTAGTAGTGTAAGCCTGAGATGTGAAACACCACAAGACATGTAGCTGAGATGTGCCAGCTGCTCATACTAGTGTACACTGCTGATTTTAGCAGTATAATCAGTTTTCAACTACTAGCCTAAGCAATGAATGTCAGGAAGGGATTCCTTATCAATACACCTTTAGTCCACCAGGTTAAAAATATAAGCGATCCACCACAATTTACACAGTCAAGGCTATGCAAAAGTTGAGAACTCTGATAAGCATTTTCCTTTGACCCATTCCTATACCCAGGAATTATGCTTCCATATATTATTACAGTAGAGATTTGGTGAGCTCCGAGGACCATCAGATGCTTCAAAATCTCGTAACTTTTTTCATAGCAGGTCATGTCTACACACACTAGTAGAATGGTGAGAGGGCTGACAAACAGAAATTCTTTCCCTTCTTTGCCCTAAATCCAGGCAGAAGGATGTAGCTCATTCAAATAACATAGCTTCCCTTTCTTCCCAAAAGTATTTTCACCCATTTCTCTAGTCCCTGACTTTCTGTTGATTCCTTCTTGAAACTCCTTCTTTTTAGCAAAGCCTTCTCTTGTTCTGACATTTTTATTTTATTTCTTACTGCCCTATTCAGGCTGATGAAAGATGCTTTGAGCTTGTCAATAAGACAAAGCTGAGGGAGAAAGAAGGGACAACCACGGTTTAAAATAGAAATGAACTCGTGTGTCAGCAAGTGATGAAATAAACTGGACAAGTCTAACATTGTTGGTGGGACAGTTATGTGGGCAAAATATCAGTTGCTTTCAAAAAAATTGAGATAAAACTAAGGTGACACTCAGGTAGTGTTTGACAGGACCCCCTTCTGTTCTTTTTTTGGGATAAACTCAGCAAGTGATAGCATTTACTGGCACACCTTACATACTGCACCACACCGGGGCTTTTTTCCTCCCCGCAGTCAGACCTTCATGGTCAGGCATCAATTTGCTTCTAACTTTCGGCCGAGAAAGGCCCAAAGAGGATTTACATGGGTTCTGAGAGCAAGTAAGCAAAAAGGGCGGAATACGTGATTACATTAGCAAGCAGCATTCCCACCAGGACCGCAGTGCCTGCGCTGGGGAAGGGGCTGGGGCTGCCGGCGGCGAAGCTGGCAGCAAACGCGCCTTTGGGATGCGGCGCCGCTTCCCTCCCGGCCCCCGGAGCCGTCCCTGGGGGCAGACATCCATCCCGGGGCAGACATCCATCCCGGGGGAGACATCCATCCCGGGGGAGACATCCATCCGGGGGGAGACATCCATCCCGGGGGCAGACATCCATCCCGGGGGCAGACAGCCATCCCGGGGCAGATATCCATCCCGGGGGAGACATCCATCCGGGGGGAGACATCCATCCCGGGGGCAGACATCCATCCCAGGGGCAGACAGCCATCCCGGGGCAGATATCCATCCCGGGGGAGACATCCATCCGGGGGGAGACATCCATCCCGGGGGCAGACATCCATCCCAGGGGCAGACAGCCATCCCGGGGCAGATATCCATCCCGGGGGAGACATCCATCCGGGGGGAGACATCCATCCCGGGGGCAGACATCCATCCCAGGGGCAGACAGCCATCCCGGGGCAGATATCCATCCCGGGGGAGACATCCATCCGGGGGGAGACATCCATCCCGGGGGCAGACATCCATCCCAGGGGCAGACAGCCATCCCGGGGCAGATATCCATCCCGGGGGAGACATCCATCCGGGGGGAGACATCCATCCCGGGGGCAGACATCCATCCCAGGGGCAGACAGCCATCCCGGGGCAGATATCCATCCCGGGGGAGACATCCATCCGGGGGGAGACATCCATCCCGGGGGCAGACATCCATCCCAGGGGCAGACAGCCATCCCGGGGGAGACACCCGTGCCCGCCGCCGTCCCGTGCCGGGAGCGCCGCTCCGTCCCCCTCTCCCGCTCTTACCTTCGTCTCGCCCCGGGCAGGTGGGCGAGGGACGGCCGGCTGCAGAGGAGCCGGTGTGCCAAGGCAGGGCAGGGCAGGGCGGGGAGCGGAGCCGCTCGCTCCGCAGCGGGGAGGCTGCCCCGGCTCAGGTCCCGCCCGGCTCAGGTCCCGCCGCTCTCCCCTCCCGGGCGGCGATGCCGCAGCGCTGCTCGCCCCGTACAAAGTTTGGAGGCGACGGCGGCCCCCGCACGCCGGGAGGGTGGCCCGGGCGGGGCGGCCCCGCCGCCGGGGAAGGGCNTGCTCGGGGTGCGCCCGCTGCCCCTCGCTCGGGAGCCAACGGCGGCAGCGCTGCCGGCCTCCAGCAGGGATCTGGAGAAAGAGGGAGTCGTACCAGACCCGAGCTGGCGTACGCGCCGCACACCCGAGCCTGCTTCCTAGCTTTCCCAGTCTCCGTGATGCCTTCTGGGGTAGCATAAAAAGGATGCCTTTGCTCCAAACAACCGCCGAAATCCTTGCTAACAAGCACCGCAGCTTGCACAGATTTTCTGATCCTCAGATGGGGCTGTTGCCAGAGCAGGTGTAAGGATGAATAAAGCATTTCTGTATTCTGTCAAGACCAAAATAAAATATTTCATATTTATTTACAAGGCTGGAAAGGTAAAGACAACAGCTGCTGCTTTTATTTGGTTCTATATCAATACCCTTTCAAAACAGCTCTCCTGCCAGCCAGCTTGACGGAGGACTAGTGCCAGTCAGCATCGCTGCACCTCTGGTAGGGTTCAGCTTCTCAAATCAATCCATCAATGGATTTTGCTTAGTATTTTACTGGGTTTTCTGGTGCCTCTCCCTATGTATAACTTCTGAGATTCAAGGGATTGTCTCCTCAGTGCATATCTGGGGGACCTGATTTACCAAAATGTGCTTCAGCCCTGGTTGTAGTTGCCAAGAATAGGAACTAGGAGGCTTTGCTTTTTCTATGGCTATAGCACTGATACTTAAACAATTCTCTTCCCAAACATTACAAAAGCTGCTCTCCGGAATAGGAATACTCTATTACTTCCTGTCACTTAGGTAAATTTGCATTCATATTTAAGGTAGTTTCGGGGGTCAGCAACATTATCTTCCACTCTTTTTCTTCCAGAGGAGACTCGGTACGAAAGCTTCCTTTGTACTTCTCTTGTCAAAGGTAATGCTTCTTGCTTTCGTTATAGCTCAATAATATGTCCTTATCTACAGCTGAGAATGTTAAGGGAGCATCAAGGAGTAACTTCAGTGCTTTAGAGTTGTTTTTGAAATTCAAAACATGTCCTGAGAGGCCCCTTGGATCTTTACTAATTCAGGCTATCTCTTCAGGAAGGGCCTTGTCTTAGTCCTTCAGCACTTCTGAGACTGTTAATAGAATGTGCCTAGTTTATTGCAGAATAGATTCCTTTGATGACTAAATAAAGAGCCTGGAGTTTCAATTCTCCTACCCCATTTACTCATTTCCCAATTCAATCCAATTGTAGGATTTATTTTTTGATCTATCAACAGATATAAATGCATGCTGTGAGTTGTAGTAATTACAGCACTTGTATAATATATGGCCATGACAGCCTGCAAACCTTTACTTTCCTTCTCTGACAAGCAGCCAGCAGTGGCCTTCCACTGATCTCAGGGGTGTTGCTGTTTTGCCCTACTCTGCACACTCTTTCTAATTTAACATATTTTTGCTACTTCTAATGTCTCAGAGGGTATCGTGAAAAGCTGCAAATCTTTATAGTCTGCCCAGCTCAGGATTCCATAGCTAAGGTAAGGCTGTTCTTTACTTAAACTTCCAGATTCCTGGAAGAAGTCAAGAAATGCAGTTTCCTAGAGGTTCTTATGCCAGTAAGGACTGGCTTTCCATGCTAGAGAAAGAAGGCATTATTCCCTGTTACAAGGCAATTCTGTGTTCAGGCACAACTGAAATATTTAATGGAAATGCATTTCTAATAAAAAACAGCATTTTTTATTTCTTGTAAAAGAGTGGAATTTAATGGCCCCATAAACACCACCTTGAACCAAAAGCCATGAAAACACTAACAGGAAGGGCAGAAAGAGTCAAGTAGCAAATGGGCTGTTCAATACCAAATGAGCTGCTGGGTGATCACCTCCAAAGCAGCTGTGGATACTTTGCTTTGTGTGCACTCGAATTTCCATCCCAAAAACCATGATAAACCATGAGTCATTGAATCACAGAACCATGTGTTGGATGGAACTTCCAAAAATCTTCATGTCCAGCCTTATCAAACCAAGTCTAGATGCAGCAAATTGTGCCAAGCTATGTCTCCTCTCCAGAAAAGTTCCTCTGAGTGAGAGATACTGTTCTCACTGGGCAGGCCGTCCAGCCAACAACTCTCAAAGTAAGACAATTTTGGTTTTTTTTATCAAATCAGACTTTCCCATGTTCCAGCTTGTACTAAATGCATCTTGCCCTATGTTCCTCCCGGTAGCTCCTGATGTACAGTAGTTAGATTTCCATTCAGACTTGGCTTCTTTGAGGCTGAATAAACTCAGTTCCTTCAACAACTCTTTGATTGTTATGCAACTCAGCCTCAATCATCTTGGTGTCCTTTTGTTGCACTTATTCCAGCCTACCAATGTCTTTCCAGCACTAGGAGCCCCAAACTGAACCCAGCTGTCACCACAGATGTGGTCTCACAACTGATAAATAGAGAGGAAGAGTCACTTCTCAACCTGTTGGTTACTCTCTTGCTATGTCTTGATATAAACTGTAAAGTTAGACTGTGCAAACTGAGTTACATTAAATAAATGAGCCACATGAACTTTAAATCTCAGCTTCCTATTTAAGGCAAGTCTATAAATGAGCTTTTGCTGTGAATATGTATATGTACTAAGATGAAATTAGATAACATATCTTAACAGCTTGGAAAAAAAGGCTGTTGGATTTATTTATGCTGTAAATCCCACTTATGGAGGTATGGCAGGGTGTAAGATATCTGATTTACATAATTTGCCTCTGGCAGTTTCTGTTTAACTCTCTTTACTGTTAGACAATTGTCAAATTCTGTCCGACATGATGGGTTTTTTTCCAATGGAACAATAAACATTTATGCCAGCTCCTCCTAAGTCTATCAGCTCTCAGGAGCAAAATAAAGGTCTGCATGTAGTGCCCAGACTTGAAGCAGTAATGACTTTTGTTTGAATCACAGATCTAGGAAAGAGTTGACAGTCCTTGTCCATGGAATTGTCCAACATCAGATTTGCTGAAATGGTAAATAAGGCTTGGTGAATATCAACAAGAGAAGGCATCAGCTGACCCATCTCCTGTCCCCAGACAGAGGTTTCTTTATGTTATTTACTGTTAGGGTTGAATTTAAAAGAAACTGCTGCCCCTTGATCACTGACCTTTAAAAGCAGTGCTGTGCTACATGCCACTCAATCAACCCAAACTTTGCCAGTCCTTATTCACACAGATTTTCCTGGAGTGAGTTAGATTTCAAGGATTTAAGTGTTCAACATAGCATGGAAAGCCCCCTAAAAATAAAATGAAAAAAAAAACCAAAACCTCAAAAATTACCTTGAGAAAAAATATCTTTCATGAATCTGTTATGTGGTACCCACACAGAGATCATACAGTGTAAAATTATATAGGAAAAAGACTTCTCTTACTTAAAAGCTCAGAACAAAAGTGTTTAAATGGCTAAGGAGTGAATTTTCTACTTATATAGATCTGTAAACATTTTGCCATACATTTATAAATTGTTGTTGTTCCCTTTTTGTTTAGATTCAGTCTCACAGGTTAAATTCTATTTATTTCTCTTTTTCAAATGCAGTAATGTAACTCTATGCACAAAAATGTATCATCAATCTGCCTTAGGGGTAAATACAAGTCAGCAGGTGATGAGAGAAATTGGTAGGTATGTATAAACCAACTTGGCATTGCTAACAGCAATAGTTCACAGCCACTGCTGGTAAAACAAAGAGTTCGGTGCATCTTGTTCAAAAATGATTGCACTGAAGGCTCAGTTCAACTGACTGCTTGCTCACAGGTTGTGACTGAGTTCTGCACTGATTTCACACAAGGAAAGACTGCAGAGCTGAGCACTGCGTTTCAATCACAGAGTTCCCAAATCACCTAGTGCATCGCATACACTTGTTTCATTCAAAGTCAACACTGTAAGATCGAGTAGCTCATCCAAGAAATGACAGGTTTAAAGCTGCCCATTTAACACCAACACATATCTATTTGTATTTACATACCTGTGACACAGTCTGTAACTAACTAGATATGCTATTTTTCTCTAAGGTCCACGGCTTCATTCAGTGTTCCCTGTTGCAATCCTTATGCAATTAGCACGCATTTGATATTTCTTTATATTCTCACTATATATTTTGTCATCTTATTCCTTCTCTTTACTGACATGCTATCCTTTCTCTGCAGAGAATATAGGAATTGTCATTTCTTCACAGGGTTTTCTATGGTCTTTTCGTTACTAGATCTCAATCAGAAACACTCAACCTTTATTAAGGTTTTATTGTCATTTAAATTCAAAGAGGCTGGCCAAAATTTAATAGGATTTTAAAATACCAGAACTAAACTATTTTACTATATCTTTTTGTTGCTTGCATTTTAGACATTTTTTTCATTCCTATTTTTCCTTAATTCAGCTTTTTTTTAATACAGAAATTTCTGAAAACTCAAAAATATTATGTGGAAAATGCCACTACATTAGTTATTAGTTGGTGTACAACCAGTTGTTGCCATTTCTGTAGAGCTTTTAGATGTTCTCGAGGCAAGCATACTCTATTTTAGAGCACTCATCACAGAGAATATATTCTCACATACAGCTTACAGCTCGAATAACACACACACACTTTAGTCCTCAGTTTTTGGTAGCTGGGAAAGCAATGAATATCTAGATGCTTTCCAAAAGTGAGTCAACTGTACCTGCTTGTTGTAGGCCTGTTTGTATGTTCTAATTCTAGAGATCCTTGGCTGCTACAAGCAACAGCACCACTCACCCTTTGCTTTGTGTTAAAATCAGTCTTGTAACAATTTTTAGAGGTTATGTATGTTCTTAAAACTGAATCAGATGTTTTTCAGCCTCAGCTTTTGGCTTGCTGAGGATATCTGTGCAGTGTTGAATGTGTTGTCTTTGGGACAAGCAGAACTAAATCTGAAACATGCAAAGCTTTCAAATACGTGTTCCCTCCTCTCCAAGTTAGAGATCTCATAATACAGAAACCTAGTCACAAAGTTTACATACATCCTTTCCTCCTATATGCATGGAGCATACAGTTAACTACACATTATTCTGAAATATATTTTTATTGAGCTTATTTCTCAAAAATATGCATATGTTTTGGAGGGGTTTTTTTGTTACCATATGATACTCTTTTCATGACAAACCCTTTCCATGTTGCTCTTTAGCTCAAGGAAATGGATCAGCTTTTGACCTTGCTCAGCTGGTGTGGTTGGCATCTAGGTCCTGAAGAGATGCTCCAAAGAATCAATATAGATAGAGTAGCCTATCAGAAATGTTATTATTTTGATTAATAATGGCATCCATGAATGAAGACATCCCTTTTGATAATGCTGTCTGGCATATAATGTCATGTAAAACACATCATATTTGTTGTGAGCATAAATAGAAGATGCAATTTAAAAGAGTTTCCAGTGAAAATCTATGAAACCATGTCATCTTAAATAAAGACATGTTTTTTTTTTCATTTGCTAAGACACAAGTGAGTATCTTTCTCCCATGTTGTTGAAAGTAAATTAATTATTATAACATTTCTGCACAATATTTCGGTTAACTCTCCCACATTTACACAGAATTTGCAAGCTGTTCTGAACCCCTCATTGGCTTCATCCAGGGTCATTCTGTACCTCTGTGTGGCATTTTATGCAATTATGTCTTTTGGGGAAANAATTACTTTAATCGCCAAAGAAGTGTAAAAAGAGCACTTTCCATACCTGTTATCACTCATTTTAAAAAGCGAAGTAGTTAGTGTCTCATTTGTGCACTCTGTCCCAATTTTGGAACTTCTGAAGAACTAAATTCTAGGCTAAATGCAGGAAATCTGTATCGCCCCCTTCTCGAACTGTAATTGTATGACTCAAACGCTAACATACAGAAATGCTGAGAAGTTTTAACTGTTTCATCTTCTTCCTTGCTGATACTTTCCATTACAAGTGTCACACCTACTAGTGTGATGAAACTTCAGTGCCTCATTTTTCACTGACAGCACAGTTTGGGAACAAGTTAAGCTTGTCAACCTATCTTCATAAGGTTGAAAAGTTCTCTGATCCAAAAAGTCTGTCTCCCACTCAGAACTGAACCAGCAGTTTTCTACATGAACTCCATTTTTCTTTGTTAATTGCCTGTGATTCCCACCCACATTTTCCAGAGAGTGATGACATTTGAATTGATAGAGGTGTTTTAGGATGGAGGAGAGGGAATGGGAAGAGGCTTGGGTTTGGCATGTTTGTAAGGCTAATCGTTCTGTGATTGCACACAGCCAGGAGACCAGCAGCCAGAGCACCATCTGTGCACACAGCTTATCCATCCCGCCCAGCTTCAGTACAAAGGAATGTGTCAGCTCCTGCTTTTCCAGCATAGCTGAAAGCCTCCTTCATGCTCCACTGAAATTTTGCTATGGTTCCCTGAAGATCTATTCCCTTCACAATGCACATCTGGCTGGCACAGCCTTCCTTCAGCAAGAAGCTCTTTCTGCAGTGCTGTTTTTGTGGGTTGGAGTGGGGAAGATAAAACTGCTCTTCAGCATTACCTCCCTGTCCTACAAGCTGCAGAATTATCATCTCAGGGTCCTGAGGAATCATAAGACACATATGATCCCCCCAGGAATGCAAAAACATCTCAAGAGGCTGTGTGTGACTGTCTGTGGTAGAGGTGTTTGCATCTGAGATAGTTATCTTAGATTTCTTTTAATGTCAAGAGAGACCAAATTAGTCTAACCAGTGGAGTTTAAACTTTATTATGTTTGGTTGGATAAATTGCACCGTAAACACCATCAGCGGTTTACAAGACCTACTTCAACCCTAGTGGAAACCTCAGCTAGTTCTTTTTACACTGTGGGTACCTAAAAATCCCGTGAAAGGAATTGCACCTGTTGCTAGTGATATCACAAGGATGTGCAAGTATATTTTCTCCCCATCAGTATCTGGATTGAAATCTAGTATATGAGTAGCTGCTCCCCAGATCCTCAACAAAGTTTAAACACATAGTGTCCATTGATTTCAGGTACAAAAATTATACAGGGTTGGAGCCTTAATGCTTTGCAGATTGTATCAAATTTGTCCTTATAGATGGTCTGTATGATATTCTTTTTCTTCTTCACAAAGACTTGAAGGAGCTTGCCTGTACACAGAAACTGTCCAAAATACCTCTCCCAAACAAGTTCCAGATATAGACTCCCTTTTTCCCAAATATCCTTTACTGTGTTACAGGCAAAAATTCCTGTATGACAAGTTCTAAACTGCCAAAAATAGAAAAAAATCCCAAAACAACAATTATTTTCATCTGTAAACCTATTCTGATGTCCATAAAAGTTGTTTTTCATATTGGCAATCTTACACATTCACACAGTGCACTAATTATTCACCTAACAGGTGAAGGTGGTGGCAGGTTTAGATGGATCTGCCATTACAGGAAATTAATACCACACCTTCCAAACAGTGTGTTCCAGTGAAGACCAGAAAAAGCAGATTTCTCTACAGATTCTGCAGCAGAGTTTTGTTGAGCGACTAGAGACCACCCTGTTCTGTGTATCTGCACACAATCTGTCTTACCTTGGTTTCTCTATTATGTACAAAAAGTCTAGTTTGTGGCTCTCACCAACTCACCCTCCCCCTCTATTCTGAAGTCTTCCCTGTGATTCTGGCTTTCCTCCAGCATTGATTTCTGCCAGTCAGAATACAGCACACTCCCTTACATTTCTGTTTTCTTTTATTCTGTAACCTTCCTCCCAGCGTGGTCTCACCGACAAACATCTGTACATAGATGTTTTCACTATTAACCTCTTCTCCTGAGAGTATTGGTTGCACTCTTGTCTCTCCTAATAGCAACTTTTCTTCATTGCCAAAATAGAAGAAAATATTGTTAGCATCTGTGTGTGAGAAGAGAGATCTTCTTTATCAATGTTATTACTTTTGTCTCTCTACCAAATTTGAGGGCAAAATTTAGTACATTGCTTCTTTATCACCTCATTTCTTCCCTCAGAAAGGATTAATTACCAAGTAGTTTTTTTATGATTTTAATGTACTGTTCTGTTCTTTACAATGCAAATATCTCTGGCCTACATAGTGTGAAAGTAGTAATATAATAACAGAAGAATTGTAATGAATTCTTGTGTAAATTTTGTTAGATTTTATACCACCTTATGACATTTCAAAGAAATCATATCTATGAAAAAAATCAATGGTTTAACTGATTTACCTTTCAGAGACAAAAGGCAGAAACATTGCAGAATTTTTTTTCTCCGTTACATTGTATCTTACACTGTGAAGCTAAATATTAACATGACAACCATGAACCTGCTCCTTGTAGAAATCCTGAAATTTCTCTTACCTAAAAAAACCCCTTATATATCTTCTATTTACCTTCATTGCAGTGAAAACATGTTATTTTTGTAAAGAGACCTGAGTAACAAATATTGTTTTGCAGAGATACTTTACTATAAAAGGCAGTAAATCTATGAGCTTGAAGACAGAAGGGCTTCACCACACTCAGACTTCGCTTTAGGTAAAGTAATTCGAGGCTTCAACCCCTTGCTGCTGCAGTGGCCCAGAGCACCCTCAATCCAGCACCTCTCACCTTGTTACCAAGTGCAGCAGGCATATGCATCTCCAGTACCACCTTTATTTGGAGGTGTACAATTTAGTTTGACTCTTAAAGAAACCTACAAGTTTTACTATTGCAATATTGTTTTAAAGTATTAGTATTTGCTAGTAAGAATGCTTCCTTTTTGTTTATGCTTCTTCGTGGACTTTTACACAACAAAAGAAACAGAACATTCCAAGCTACAAAATAATATAAATTACACACTCGGTTCTCTTACTTTTTCCTGGTAAACTCAGTAGAACAGTGCAGTCACACTATCACACATTCATAAATATGATTACAGAGGTATAGTCCACTGTAATGTTAAATATTATTTTAAAATAATTCCCATGTCAAATATAAT
>VZTT01021980.1:0-15217 GCA_013400855.1 Buphagus erythrorhynchus
GCATACTCGACTGAGGTGAAATCCAAATTGAATATCCATATGCTGAACTAGGTTATTAGTTCATATCATCCTAGCTTTGTGGAAGCATCAGCCAAACCTGAGTGTACACCCCACACCCACAGTGCCAGCTGGGAACACCAGGGAAAGGCAAATGAGATGTAAATTCCTGCAGATGCTGAGCTCCCACTGGTGTTATGAAAGCAGTGACTCAGGTGCAAGCTGCCACATGTCAGCATGCTAAAAGCTGATCCTATCCTGGGCAACAGGTTCCATTCCTCTTTCTCCTTAGGAAATCTGGCCCAGAATTAGCATGTTCTACAGAAGCAGTGCCAACATCCCAACACAGAAACCTGAAGCATCTGACAAGGACAAGTCCCACATTGCTTCTGATCTAACACAAACTTCCACTGCCTACCCCTGATCTTCCCAGTATTCATCCCCCATCTTCCTTTGGCAGCCTTTCTCCAAGCTGGAAGACTTCCCCAGAGCTTTGTGTCTGCTCCTGCAGCCCCTCCATAGCCACATCAGTAAAGGCTTCCTGGGAGTGAAACAGTGGGAAGAGAAGCAGCACACAACCTGCAGGGCACCATTTGAAATCTAGAGAACTAGGGCATCTATCTCCTCTCTAAAAAATTTTAAGGTCTCTCCCAGAAAACAGAACTAGAAATCACCCTTATGGTTTCATAAAATAGTTTCCTTTATCCCTTCTGCACATAAAACTCTCGAATTGGAGAAAGCTGCACCTTCTTTATGAGTGAAGGTTTTGGCAGAGCAATATGAGTGCATTCCTCCCTACAGACATTGCAAAGATTTGGTGTAGTTTTCCATCTTTTGCTTATGTTTGCAGCACTTCCTCAGGTGCTTCAAACACCTAATTTTTCTGCAGTGGAAATACCAAAAACTTTGGTCATCATCCTTTTAACCTTAATGCAAAAGGGAGTTTTTCACTGCAGAAATTGCATAAAATAGTAAAATCTTCTACTGAGAGAACTTATTTGCAGAACTGAAAATTTGATTCTACCTTCATATGACTAACTGGTTTTAAGTCATTCCCTAACCATTTTAAAGAATAAAAGAATTTTTAAAGAATGAAGCCTGAAGAGTGCTAGGGGCTAATTTGCTTCTGTAATACAGAGCCAAACTTCAGGGGAGCAACTTGCAGGGCTACGATTAAAAGTGTAACCGCTGAAAGTTTAGAGTTGTTGCAAAAAACTGACAAGGGTTCTCATCAGGAAAAGGGGAAGTGTAAGAGTAATTTGAGCAATTAGAAAACCACGCTGGGCTTCCAATTACTTCCAAGATTAGAAGACAGCCAATTCTGGAAGCATCACTTAAGCAGTGACTCAGTCACAATACATTTAAATGCTTCATTTATCCTGTTCAGGGACATTTCACCCTTTAATAAGTGAAGTGGCTAAGAAATACAAAAGGAATTAATAGTTGGTGAGTAGCTTTCAGTCCTTACCCTGGAACAACCAGCTTCTGCCCATTGTGGATACGGAATGAACACCGATAGTCATCGGGGAGTTTGCAGTGGATTTGTGCTTCCACAGCATCCAGATCTTCCTCCCTCACACTCTCTGGAAAAGAAAGGATTGTTCAGGTATTTCAAACACAAAGCATGGAATCTGCAAATGCCCCCATCCAACCAAGGTGGACTCAAGTCAGTGGCTTTACTGTATGCTGGATGGTACACAATGAGTATCACACAAATTTGAAAGAAAAACGATGACTTTAATTGATTATTTAATACAGCACCAATCTCAGTCCAGTGCAACCTCAACAGGCCTGAAAGCAGCAAATAAAGTGGAATGAACCTTTTCCCCACAACACTGCCAATAACTGAGTCCTAGTTACAGCTCTCAGGCAGTATTGATTTTACTCTTTCATCACCCTAAGGGTTTCTTCTTTCAGTTTCCAGTTCAATCAGTGACACAGAAATGCTGGCTGCAGCCTCCATTCACCTGGAATCTGGAGCAATAAATGGGTTGTAAAAGGGGGATTTTCAAATCAACAGCACAAAGGGGTGGAGAAGAACTATTCTTACATTTCCACATGCACTTCAGGAGGGTTCCAATACCCTCACTTCCAGCAAAAAATCAACGGGGTGGCCTCTGTGGTCTGTTCCAATCCATTTTTTCAAAACCCTTTTCATATTCATTATCTGTTTCATTAACAGGACATAAATTAACAATTAATTGAAACAATATCCCTTACAAATGGTATGAAAAAGGCCTAAATTTTATCTAAAACCTGCCATCATTATGTAAGAGTGGAAATTGGTAATTTGAAATTTGTTTTTGTCTTTCTGTACATAAATAGAAGATTCACATTCTATCTTGAAAAATACTGAGCAAAATATAAGAATCCAGCACTATCCAAGCAAACCAAGAAAATGCAAGATTTAAATGGGAAAGAGATAATCCGTCTCTTAATATTGTCTCTTAAGAGATCATTTGTCTCTTATTTTCACAGATCAGGTTAAATTAATGGTTTAAAAGTCAACTTCATACAGAAAACTGAAATGCAGCTGAAAATGTAAAAGCTTTTCAGTCCCCTACACCAGAAAAGCCCAAACTCACTATAGCTATGATTCATGACCCAGAACACTGGAAGTACTTCAAGTATTAAAATATAAACTGAAACTGAAAATAGAATATTGGAGGGGAGTGGAAAAAAGGAAAAACTTCTAGCACTGGACCACTGTAAGACCTACAGAAAAAAATAAAACTCAACAACATCCTTTTTGTTTGGCTTCAGATTAAAACATCTGCTTTCATGTGACAGTGTTTTAATGAGGTCTTAGGAAAACTTCACAAATAAAATCCCACCAGCAGGTCCTCGAAGCAATGGAGTCACTACATATAAAATAACAAACAACAGGTCATAGCAACCTAAAAGTGTGATAAAGACAGAGCGGTCACTAGAGAAAAATCACCTCGATTTCAGAGAATCTGTGGATCAGCAGGAACTGGGCAAGGATTCTGCCTGTGCTTGCAAGGAAGGGAGAGCACATCTACCTGATTTTCAGGACTCTGCTAATTAAAGTACACACCTTTCATGAAAACAGCATGAGGCTTAATAACAGGCAGGGCTGGGTGAGCCAACCCACTGACAGGTGTGCCAGGGTACCTTTCAAAGAGCCGATCATGCGTGGACACCACTGCCCCAAGTACTGCTCCAGGTCATCCCAGGCTTTTTTCAGCGTGGCATAGTAGTGGATGTATCTCCCTAAATCACAGTAGGTGCTGATGAAGATGGCTCTCCAGCCCTGGTTCCGTCGGGCTTTCTCCTCCCTAAGGGGACACGAAGAAAATGTGTTCAAATGGCAGCCTGAAGAGTCTTCTAAACCCAAGGAGTTGGTATTTGCTATTTGGCAGGAACATTTTTTTTTATTTTGGCATAACATTAACCCAGGAACACTCTGTGCCATGTGAAGCTACACAAACTCAATTAATTCCAGCATCTATTCAACAGCAAGCTGGAACAGAATTAGGAAACATTTGGGGTACTTAGGGGAAAGTTCAGAAACAATACTCCTTTACACAGAGTGACTTCTGAACAGAGCTCTGTCTGGTAGTGAAAAGCTAATTCACATCCTTCATTACTCAGCTTTTCTCAGCTATGGAGAAGCTGAGAGTATGAGTTGGATGTAAGATGGACTGAAAATCAGCTGAACAACATCTCTTAGAAATTCATTTTCATAGGAAAAAAAGCTTAAAACAATTCCACTTACTCTGAAATGAGCCAGTATTTTTTGCAGTGTCTTTTCCACAGTGGGTCATGGCTTGATAGCTGATTTAATCTTCGATTCAAATAGCAGCAACTATAAATATAAAATCATTAAATGTGATTGCAACAAAACGAACAGGGAGAAATGCTGTATCACACATCACACTCTCATGAAATAAATGCAGAGTTTGAAAATGATTTAGCTGTCCTTTTAGAGCAGTGCTTATCATGGTTAAAGCTCATCATCACAGTTGTCTAAGTCATGAACTACTTTTCCACACACTTAAGAAACTGGCAGCAATTTGTAAATTTACTTTTGTAAAGCAGGTCACCCTGCAGACCCACACCAAAGTAAACAGTGCCTGAAAGATTCCAGCATGACTCCACTCCATCAGTGGAAAGTATTCCAGTAGCACAGGCTAGCTATGGTTTCAATCCCTTTTTATCTGGATGGTCAGGCTCTGCCTTATCTTTTCCACAGTAAGCTACAGAAACCATACAGTTTGAGTATTACAAACTTACTTTCCACTTTAAATTGTTTAAAAAACAAACTTTGACGAAAGTCTCCAAAAGACACCATCAGTTTAGATGTGGCAACATCACTTCCTCTGGTAGCTTGTTCTACACTGCCAAGTGTTTGTTTCAAAGGCTGTAATTAACATCTAAATACCCCAAATGAGGGTATCAAACAAGGTTCCAGTTATTGCTTTTTGGGGTTTTATAAACTGTTTAAACTAGAATTGTGTTAGTATCTCAAAATCAACCTCAACAAAGTGATTCTCCTGCATTCCCTGACATTACCCTTACCGTTCACATCCCCACAAACACATTCATTTCACACCTGGACATCTGGCTGTGCAAAAATTTCATGATGTGAGGATTTTTTTATATTTTTGGGGGGTGGGGAACTGAAATAGTCCAAAGTCAAGAAGCCTTTGTGGAAATCTATTGTATTGGTGTTCATCAATCAACCCTGTAATTTCTGGAAAGGAGTAAGTCACCACAGCATCACAGGAACATGTGGTTTCAAACGTGATAAAAGTGCAATTAAAGCCATCCTCACTAATTACACAAACAAGGGAAAAGTTGGCACATGATCAAATATCTAAGGGCCACCATAACAACTGCAACATATGTTACAGTTTTTGCTTATGCTTAATATATTTTTTGCTGGTATCCTAACAGAATTCTCCCTGATATCCTTATCATTCTTGATTAATATTCATTAGGGGTAATAAAAAAAACCAAAAGCCTGATATTTCTGGAAATATTCTGTTTTCTTCTTATGCTTATTCCTCCCTCTTTGATTAAACACTGTGGTTTCAATCACTGCCAAACCTTGCACTTGACTGCTGAGGTTTTACCCAAAACCACGCTTGCATCTTCACCGTATGACTCACAACCTTTCAGCCACCAAGCCCAAAAAGCACCTGCCACTTTAATTCAAGTTTTTTATCCTTGAAAAGCCACCCTATTTCGTTTAGTTTGGTTGTCCTCAAACAGTGGAATACATTTACTAGCAACAAGACCACCCTTTGTTTGCCCGTAGAAACACAAGCTTCGGGGAAATACTGATTTCACAAATTTACTTACTGCTTCATTTAGGTACAAACACCTAATGGAGGAAAGAAAAACAGATTCACTGAATGGTTTGGATTGGAAAGGACCTTAAAGATCAACCAGTTCTCCTGCCATAGGCAGGGACACCTTCCACTATCCCAGGTTGCTCCAAGCCCCGTCCAGCCTGGCCTTGGACACTGCCAGGCATGGGGCAGCCACAGCTTCTCTGGGCAGCCTGTGCCAGGGCCTCACCACCTTCCCAGTGAACGAGAACATTTCATTTTGTTAGAAAGACGAAGGTAAAAGGGGGGAAAGCCCGCTGCTGCTGGAAGGGAAGGGTGCTCAGGCCGTGTCCTCCCCTCAGCGCCTCCTCCGGAGCCAGGCAAACCCGTTCCCCGCACCGCCCGGAGCGCTCCGCTCGCCGCGCCCCTGCCGTCCCCCCGGGCCGCCCGTGCCATCCCCCGGGCCGCCCGTACCTCACCAGATCCCGGTAGTCGAGGAAGCTGAGGATGAGCAGGAGCGGGTCGGTGGGGAGCAGCTCCAGGCTGAGGGCTGGCGAAAGCTCCATGTCCGGGGGCGCCGCCATCTTGCGAGACGTCCCCGGGACGCGCCGCCCATCGCGCCTCCCTCCGCGCCTCCCTCCGCGCCGCCGGAGCAGCGCCTGCCGGGGGGGACAGGGCCGCGGGGGCCTCGGGGCTGGCGGGTGTGCCCTCGGGGCTGGCGGGTGTGCCCTCAGGGCTGGCGAGTGTGCCCTCGGGTCTGGCGAGTGAGCCCTCGGAGCTGGCGGGTGTGCCCTCGGGGCTGGCGAGTGTGCCCTCGGGTCTGGCGAGTGAGCCCTCGGGGCTGGCGAGTCTGCACTCGGGGCTGGCGAGTGCGCCCTCGGGGCTGGCGAGTGTGCCCTCGGGGCTGCCGGGTGTGCCCTCGGGGCTGGCGAGTGAGCCCTCGGAGCTGCCGAGTCTGCACTCGGGGCTGGCGAGTGTGCCCTCGGAACTCCCAAATCTGCCCTCGGAGCTCCCAGATCTGCCCTCGGAATTCCCAAAACACCTCTCAGAACGCTGAAATCGGCCCTCAGAATTCAGCCCTCGGAATTCCCAAATCAGCCCACAGAAGTCGGCTCTCAGAACTCCCAAATCAGCCCCTCAGAACGCCGAACCAGAACGCAGCCCCCAGTACTGAACTCTCAGAACTCAGTCCTCAGAATTCGGCCCTCAGAACTCAGCCCTTGGTCTCTTGAAATTCAGTTTATGTGCCAAGGGGTTTTTGATCAGGGAATGGTTTCCTCTGCACAAGATCAGCTTCTTAGTGATCTAAATGGACAATAATAAATGGGCAAAACTGAGACTGGGAAGACAAACTTACTGAGTTGAACATCATCAAAACAAAACAAAACAAAAGTGTTACATCTTCAGGATCACATTTTATAGGAAAAAAACCACTCAATGTGCGACAGCTGCACAAACAGTAGATTATTCTTTTTATGCCCCTCACCTTCAGTGAGTCAAATATTGTTATATGAAAGAAGGAATTATTTCTTCTGCATGATTTTATACTAGAAATTCTTTTCTTTTCACTCTTCTTTTTCAGTTATCAGTAGGATTTTAATGAAACAATTCATTATCCTAGCAACACCACTCAAATAAGAACTGGAAAGGAACAAGGGGTGGTTTTATGTCTGCATTATTGCTAGCTGTTGAGATTTTTGTCCTTTATAATTTCTGTAATTGTAAAGTTCCCTGTAGAGAAGAAAACACAATAGCAAAAGTATGTTTAAAATGCTAATAAAATGATATTACTTTTGTTTGTCCTTGGATTTGTGGCTCGTGAAAATCTAATAATGCAGAGCCAAGAGAAGGTCTGTAATTCTTTAAGTCTTTCAGGTTTTGCTAAAAGCCTGGATAGTTTTGTTTCTAGCACTTGCATAGATCCAAGCTGGTAACTCAAGGGCTTAGGCAGNATTCCCAAATCAGCCCACAGAACTCGGCTCTCAGAACTCCCAAATCAGCCCCTCAGAACTCCGAACCAGAACGCAGCCCCCAGTACTGAACTCTCAGAACTCAGTCCTCAGAATTCGGCCCTCAGAACTCAGCCCTTGGTCTCTTGAAATTCAGTTTATGTGCCAAGGGGTTTTTGATCAGGGAATGGTTTCCTCTGCACAAGATCAGCTTCTTAGTGATCTAAATGGACAATAATAAATGGGCAAAACTGAGACTGGGAAGACAAACTTACTGAGTTGAACATCATCAAAACAAAACAAAACAAAAGTGTTACATCTTCAGGATCACATTTTATAGGAAAAAAAACACTCAATGTGCAACAGCTGCACAAACAGTAGATGCTATTCTTTTTATGCCCCTCACCTTCAGTGAGTCAAATATTGTTATATGAAAGAAGGAATTATTTCTTCTGCATGATTTTATACTAGAAATTCTTTTCTTTTCACTCTTCTTTTTCAGTTATCAGTAGGATTTTAATGAAACAATTCATTATCCTAGCAACACCACTCAAATAAGAACTGGAAAGGAACAAGGGGTGGTTTTATGTCTGCATTATTGCTAGCTGTTGAGATTTTTGTCCTTTATAATTTCTGTAATTGTAAAGTTCCCTGTAGAGAAGAAAACACAATAGCAAAAGTATGTTTAAAATGCTAATAAAATTATATTACTTTTGTTTGTCCTTGGATTTGTGGCTCGTGAAAATCTAATAATGCAGAGCCAAGAGAAGGTCTGTAATTCTTTAAGTCTTTCAGGTTTTGCTAAAAGCCTGGATAGTTTTGTTTCTAGCACTTGCATAGATCCAAGCTGGTAACTCAAGGGCTTAGGCAGTGGTGAAGATGGAGGTGGAGGAGCTATAGGAGTTAGTTTTAAACACTGATCATCACCTCTGGTCAGGCTAGAGGCTCCTCAAGTGCAGAAATGGCTGGCATTTCCTAATGGATACCCTAACAATTATTCAAAAACGAAAACATAGTAAAACAAAAATACCTGTTGCTGAAACTGAAGAAACAAAATAAGCAAAAAGCAACCAACCAACCAAAGCCCACAGAACCAAAAGCAGACATAAACCCATTAAAAGATTGTAGTATTCCAATGTTTTACCCACAGCAGCCTTTGCATCCTCCATCAAATAACTGACAGAAACTTTTACACCAGTAAGTTATCATGGAATTTTCCTAGCTCAGCCTTGACATAAAGGCTCTTTGCCACTTTAATAATGGAGCCTAATTTTTCTTCCATTATCACTGGCCATGCAGCCCAGATGGCCAAATAGATCAGAGGTACTCATCAGGCTGAAAACTGCTCAGATTGCTCCACGCATCCTGTATTTAATCTGTGAGAGGTGATGAGGCTTTTAGCATCCTTCATTTATTTTTACTTCTTGAAAATCTAATGAAATTACACACTGGGGATCTTCACCACTGGGCGCTGAGTGTCTCTGGAAATTCAGCTAATGTGCTAAGGTTTTGGGGAATGGTCTGCTCTTCACAAGATGAGCTTTTTACTGCTCTAAATGGACAATAGTATGTGAGACTGAGGGGAGGAGGCAGCTTGGGGAATTGGTAGCAAGAAAGAAGCTGAGGTCCAGAAAATTTGTATTGTTATTATTCTGTTCTTATTGGGTCTGCTCTTTGCTGTAGCAAAGATGCAATAAGGTCAGGGCTTCACAGGAATAACCAGGCAGTGACCTTGGCTTGGAAATCTGATTGTGTAAAATTAACCAGAACACAAGGAGTGACCGTAATAAAGAGCACAGAAGGAGCAGGGTAGGAAAATTCAAAACGGGAGCTGAATGATCCTGCAGTGACTCTGGTGAATCATGCAGACATACAGACAGTTCAGCAGTCCTTTGAACAGTGGGGGATTTACATATGAACTGAGAACAAATTGCATCTTCAGGCTTCACAAGAGTGAATCTCAGATGAGATGTGAGAGATGACAGGGAGGAGCAGAGACAGAACTTCAGGGAAATGCCTACATGAATAAACTAAGTATTGCACAGGAGCTTGTTGGACATTTTAGTAATAAATGGGATATCTGACAAAGTACAGCTTCGAGCTGCCTCCTGACACAATGAAACTACAGCTGAAAAAATCCCTGCCTTGTTACCAGGTAGACCCCAGGACAAATCAACAAAACCCCTCCCGAACCTCACAGGGTGGTAAATTAGCCTTGGCAGCTCCACAGTCAAATGAAGTCCAGGGAATCTCCAAGAATCAACCAATGGACTTCATCTGGTGCTTACAAAGCAACTAGAGTCTGCTCCCAGCTTTCATCCTTCTGGACCATTTCCCACCTGGATGTTTTTGCCTGCATCAGTTGCCTGAGGTTATCAAATAGCCATGTCCAGTTCTCCCTGCTCTGCATCAAGGTGGCTTCAGGCTTGTCTTTGGTTATTAGCAAATCTTTTTGTCTCAGATTTTTAGCTCCAAAGCGGGTCTGAAATATTTATGTATGTTTGGAGAGCTTGGAATCCCACTTGGAGAGCAATGTTGATAGACTGTGCTTTTTTCCTCAGATCAAAGATTCCATGTTGACACAAAGCAGTGTAGCCAAATTTTATTCTTTCACAGCTTTGCTTAGCTCCAAGTTAGTTTTCAATTCGTATCATCCTCTCACATAAATCAAATAGAAGATACTACTACAAATGCAAACATTACCTTACCTGGGAAAGTATAAAAAACAAAGTTTATTTACTTTAAAGAGCATGGATGGCATAGAAAGGCATAATTCTTGCCTCAGGATTATTTCTAATTTCACACAATTCCAGTGGTTTCACTGCATGTCATTCCCAGCATCGTGACATGGTTCATGGCCTAAGGGATGTGTGAAACACCCTGCTGGAAGGGGCTGCAGGAATATTTCATGACCCTGCTTGCTTTGTGTGGGACCTCAGGAGATCTTCCTTTACCTGAGGAACATAGAGAATAATGAGGCATCCATGGAGAAAACTGCTATTGAGTCTTTCCTGACCTGAAAAAACCCCACATGTGTATGACCCAGATAGCAGCTCACTTTTCAGCTGCACACACTGTGCTTAGGTCATTAGCTGAGATTGTTAACGAGGCGGGCAGTCGGTCACGGCTGCAGCCGTGGGGGTTTTTGGCTACCAACTCCTCGAGCCAGAGCACATTCATCAGAGCGTGCAACAACAAATGACTGAAGTGCTGAGCTGGATTTGGAGAGGTAGCACACACATAAAAGCCTCCAGAAGCCCTTTGCAATTCCCTTAGTCATCCATTCCCACTGAAAGCCTCTCTTTGGGAGTTTCCAGGAGGCCTGGTGTGACCTTTGGTCATCCTTTTGGTCAGAGCTCTTATCTGTGTAGTGCAGACCCGGCCTCTTTCTGCTTGCACTCCTCCAGAACAGCTTTCACAGGATAAACAAGCTGTATTTGCTGATGCACGCTTCCTTATCAGCTGGACAGCACGCTTCTCCTGCGTGGTGGGTCACACTCGCTGCTGGGCCAGCTCCAGGAATTCCAGGGCGGCTGCATCACGGCTCGGTACGCGCTCTCTGACAGCCATGGGCTGCAGAAAATCACAGCCACCCTTGTCTTAGAGCCCACCAGGAGTTTCCTGGTGTTGCAAAGCACCTTTAGGTTGGTAATTGCAGGTCTTGGATCTTTTTAATGAGATAGCAACATGATAAGCCCTGGTTTGGGGAGCTGTCACAATGCCAGACTGAAGACTACTTGTTGAAGGAGAATTTCCCTTTTACTGTGTTTCTTTAAAATATGAGTAAATAAGTAAAGCATTTTTGTATCTCAAAACCAGCTCACAGCTGAGACAAGATGCAAGATTCATCTGAGGAAAGAAGAAAACCAAAATCCTATGAATTTTTACCAACCAACCAACCAACCCAAGAAGTTGCAGCCCCAAAGAGGAAACATCTCAGGAATTACATGAAACATAGCTGGTGCAGAACTACTGTACTACAGGAGTTATTTCTCTTGGGTCGTGGCTTTCAAAAGTTATTTCTCTCTCAACACTGCAAAGCAACAACTTTCCATTACCCTAGTTGCTTCCTGTTACAGCATTCCTTGTTGCCTCTCCTCCAGTTCCAGCACCTCCACAGGAATCAACCTTCTTGCAATCCATTCCCCCTTGGCTACAAGCTTTGCTGCCTTATGCCAAGCTGTAAATGTAACCAGAATAAGGCAGATACAGAGCAGAGGTGATCACAGAGCACTTAGCAAAAGGTGCATTCAATTTTTCATTAAAAAAAGAAAGATGTCTTCACTGAAACATCTTTAAAAAAATCAAAATTTGTCATGCAAGGCCTGCTGTGGGGCAGGGCTTGTGGCTTAAAATGGGAGCAAGAAATACAATAACACATTAATTAATGCTTGCAAGGCACTTGAAAATGGCACATGGTGTATGCTCCTGCAAACCACGTTGATTAATTACCACCAGCAATCTGCTGGTTTGTTAGGAACCTTTCTGAGATGTGCCTTCTCATTAGCCTGGTACAAAGCAACCCCCAGCAGGAGGGAACAAGTTGCTTCAAACACAGTTCAACTTTCTGCCAGTTTAATCTTCATCTCACTGACAGACTTCTGAATCTTCATTTAATTATAGTGCCTGAAATGTTTTGTGATAGCATATCTCTATCTCTCTGTTCTGTGTCTTTTTATGTTTTTTTAAGTTGTTGTGGGACAGAGGAATAGATAATTTTTTCCAGTGTCCATTAAAATTCCCTTTGCCTGCAGTGCAGTATGTGCTCCATAAAAGAGATGAACCTGCTGCAAGTGAAATAAGCTGATGCTGCACTGTCTTTTTAGAGCAACAAAAATCTTTATAGATTATTTTCCCGAGTGCCATGAATCTCCTTCAAAGCCTTAAGTCACTGATACCAATTAATAAACTTAATAGTCTCATTTTCAATTCACATTCAGGCCATACAGAGCATGTGCTCTGGCAGATGCTTGAAAGCTTTGCCTTTCAGAGATAAAATGTTACCTTGTGTGTGAGGGGGGGTGATTCAGGAGCAGAAAGACCTGTTAAAGTGCAGCACCTGAGGCCTCCTTGTTTTCTGAATTTACAGTCTCAGGCTGGCAGTCGTATAAATGAGTGATGCTCTCTGATGTTCTCTTCCAGGCAGGCAACGAAATTGGCAGGGAGTCTTGGGTTTTGTGCTGATGTGTCCAGAATTCAAATAATTTCATTCTCGGCTATAATGACAATTGGAGGCAGAGTATTACCTTGAGAAAAGAGAAGGGAGAGACGGCTTCTGGATCCTGTATTGAATTAACAACCGATTCCCATTTACTCTCTCCACTGAAAACTCTATTATGCAGGGCTCTTATTGCCCTTATTCAAGGGCAGGGAATTAAAAAAGTGATATCGATGGTAATGCTCTCATCTTCCTGCCATGACACTGAATAATGGGGACAAAGAAGGGGAATCTTGACGGATGATACGCCTTTTAAAATACTGCTGATAGCAAAAACACGGAAAGGACGACACATTTGAGTATCAGTGATGAAGTCGTATTCAGATTTTTGTGCTTTTTGCTTAGGACTTTAAATCAGCTTTGCTTTCCTTTTTGCTGTTGTTTTTGGAACATTTTGTTTTCTTGTTTTTGCAGGAGAGAGTCCTTACTGTAAGGAACATAATCGAGGTGAGGTAAAGTGTTGCTTACACTAATTCCAAGAGAAATCTGCTCTCTATCCTCCTGGACTTGGAGAGCAAGCATTGGGAATCTGGCAGGGAAAAGTCCAGCAACAGATTAGTATAATTATTTGGGGAGAGCAATACTGCTGCTCAAGTGGAGGCTCTTCTGGCACTTTCCATTTCAGCTTAAGCTCTTTCTGAAGTTACATGGACTAAATAAAACTGGTGGTCTTATAAAAAAATGATACCTGCTGTGGACCCTTTCCTTTACAAATACATACATTTAGGTCTAAAAATACATATCTCCCTGTGCAAATTAGACCTTACACAAAATAATGAGTGGGTTTGCATTAGGACTTCTATGGAATAAGTAAGAACATCTCTATTCTATGAGTGGGTAAATTAGAAACAAAATACTGAACTACCTTGCCAAAAGTCACTTTCTGAGGTGAGAACAAAACACAGGTCTTGGTCTACTTAGTGCAAACCTACAAGGCCTCCCTGAGCTGTTAACAGTCTTCCCTGATCTCAGCCCAGATGTAAATGAGGCCCCTTGCCCTAAATTTTCAGTCAAAGTTTTCTGTGAGGTGAAATCATGAAAATCAGCCCAGTTACAGCTCACACTCTGTGTACGTGACACGACCTGGAGAACCATTGTTCACCTGCACCCTACCTCAGCATCCTGGCTACATCCACCAAGCTTTGTAAATGAACTCATTAATGACTTTAGGCTCTGTTTCTAGCTGGACAGAATATTTGCAAGGAGCCACAGTAAATGAAGAGAGCCGATAGCTGCATTTTCCTTGCCTTTCCTTGCCTCTGCTGGCAGGAATTGAGGCTAATAATTACAATTATAACCAGCTGCCTGTGGCCTCCAGAGGTCAGCATATCACTGGAAAATAGATAAATATCAGCGCCCTCAAACTATACTTTCCAAATGGTTCTCACTAGGTGTAGTTTCCAATTTCACTGATAACAAGATTTAAAGGGTTTGTCCCCAACTCTACTTTCTAGCAATAGCAAAAAAAGAGCTCTCAGATTATGCATTGTAAAATGCAGAACGTTGTCATTGATCAGTGGCTGGGACATCCCCCGGGTGACAAGTTTATTGAGAATAGCCAAGTAGATATCCACAGGTTTAGGTGCTGTTCCTGATGTGTCAGTAGTGATGGAGTGAATGGACCTGCCAAGCACCTTCTGGGTGGGTGCCAGATTTGCTCAGTTGTGGGGAAAGCTTGAATTTTTAGTGCCTTTCAACACAACTTGCAGTTGTAGTCCTAGTCTCAGAAAGAAAAATGCAGAACCAGAGATGAGAAATAAGAGTTTATCAGAGGCATGAAACAGCTTTCAGGTAAGAAGAAACTTAGCCTATTCACCTCAGGAAAAATCATAGAATATGGAATGGTTTGGGTTGGAAGGGACCTTAAAGATAACTGAAATGAATTCTTTGTAAATACGTTTATTGACTCTTGTGATGTTATATTGGACTCCATAATCCAGAGCAAAATCAGGATGAGCTACCTTTCTAAAAGACCCAAATCTTACATGATCTCCATGATCAGATAGACTCAATCTGTTGCAAAACACCCAGAACCAGAACTCACAAACACCAAAGAGCCCCGGTGTCACACAGCACTAATTTCTCCTACAGCACAATCTAATTTCTTAGCATGAAGAGCATAAGATTTACTGAGCCCTTGGTGTTCTTACAGTTGTACTTTGAAACGCAATCTGAAGTGGATCCAGCTGTAGACAAAGAGTAGAAACCCTGCTACAAAAGTATAAAATTAATAATACAAACAAAAAAATACAGCACAACTAAAAAAAAAAAAAAAGAACACTAAAATCTTTCATTATTTTTATTAAAGCTGCAGAGTCTTACTACACACAACAAATATTTTATTGATATAATCTAAGTTAATAAAATAGTTGAACAACTCTTTAGATTTTTATTTGTATAGAAATGATCTGGGGAACATCTTGTCTTGAGACAGCAGTGCCCGAAAACAACTATTCAGCAGGGTGTTTTAAAAGAAGAGTTTGGGACTAGAGGATGCACTGTTCATTCTCAAAGGAAAAATAAAAAATCCATGCAAAAATAACTCCCACCCAAAGTGTAAGGCCATATGGAATGACCACGTGAGGGATGGGTCCTTCCTTCCAGTATTCCTCGTCACGTTTCTGTGGGAGCTTGTCATCTAGACTCAGTAATGAAAACAAGACAGAAAGAAAACTGAATTGCACAATCCTAGTCTGCAGGTGACAACATCATAACATCTCTTTATAGGGTCCCTACTCTGTCCCAGTTGGGAGGAT
>VZTT01021981.1:2633-20270 GCA_013400855.1 Buphagus erythrorhynchus
AAATTTATTTGGTAACATCTAGCCCTTATTCATGCTTTTTTGTTCTTGCCTGTGATGAAATTGCCCAGCAGGACACCAGAAACAAGCAAAATTATTCTATTGTCTGGAACAATCAAATCAGCTCAAGTTAGCCGATATAAGGCAGAAATGGATGCCTGCAAGCCTCTGATGGAATCAAACTTCACTTTTTTTTAATTTTAAAAGCTATGGTCTGACACTGCTTCTGTTCCTCAAGAATTCAAGCCCTGCAGAGTTCAGAGGGAAAAAAGCCTCTTAGAATTGTGTAGCATTTCTCTAACACTGCTTCCAATAAAATAAACATTAGAACTCCTGTTAAATTTAATGGAAACATGCCAATATCTCTAGGTTTCTTAGCTGTGCTATTCAGAAATATGTGAAATCTTGGCTTCTGTAACCTCTGTTAAATCACAGCAATGATACTTTAATATCATTGATACTTTTAACTCTTGGAGGAATGCAAGTGAGAGGACACTCAGAAATCAACTTTACTAGCATTTCAAGCTACTGACTGAAAAATTATCAGAGTAGATAAGAAGTCTGCAGATGTTCTTGCACCATATTCATTTGCATTTTCTTTATTAAAATATAGTGCAAAGTACATAACTGCCATGTAAGTTACTCAATCTCTAGAGTGGCTTACAAGCTTTAGAGTTGCAGTTCCATATTAATATTACTGAATATACTTTTAAAATTGTCTAGTGACTGCCTGCCAAACAGGAAAGTACTTACAAAGTTAAAACTTTTTGCCAGCCTTCTGTAGTAACCACTTTCCCCCAAATGGTTGAAACCCCTGTAACTTCTACAGTTTGACTCAAAATTACTCAAAAGGCCACACAAAATACCCCATTCTTCAGGCCCTGCTCTGGCAAAAAAGTTTGTTCACCCCCACCCCCCAGTCCAAACTGTCAGTTTTCTAAGCTGTCTTTGGACTTCTGATCTTTTCCATATCCAGATACTTCCAGCCCTACCTTTCCATGTGAATGGAGGAAAAGCCTCTTCTCAGTCCTCTCTGACCACAAATATCCTGTTGCTCGCATGCTGTATTGTTCCCAAACTCTCTCTTACCATGAGCTGCAGATGTCTTTCTCTTACAAGATAATAGTTGGGGTGGGAGAAAGGGGATTAAGATAGTATTGGGTAAAGCAGAATTGAATTTAACCAGCCAATTACAAGCCAAAAAGCTCCTGTCTCTAATTTTTACAAACTATACTCACAGTCTCCCTTCAAAAAGTTGTTTTAAATAAAAGTTATGTACAGAGTGAAAACAAATCACAGTTAGTTGCCAAGTTCTACAATTCCAACTAAAATCAAATCTTCATTTTAGCAATATTTTAAAAATTATGGACATAGAAGACAAAATCAGTTTGATGCTAGAGAACAGAAACCATATTTACAGACACAATATTTGCAGAAGAACAACAAAGCAGTAAGAAAAAAAATACAAGTAAAGGATGTTGTTAACTGCTATTTATTCTTGGTTTTCCTTTTGAGCACAGGTCCCTATTGAAGGAAGAATGCAAACTGGCCTCTATGATATCCAGTGAACCCAGTGAGATCAGTGGTTTACTCAGGACCATGAAGTACTGCACAGTGCCTACAGAACCACCTGAGCTGGAATAATGACATGCACTGTTTTAAAGCTGGTACAAGAAGGAACATTGCTCCACTTGAACATTTCTTAAAATCTAGATTTGAACTAGTACCTATGAACTAGACTCTGCTACTGGTAGCTTTTTTTCTAACAAATACTTTCTACAGAGTTCAGCAGAATTATTTTCACTATGTGGAACATTGACAGCAGAGGTATGACTGACACCAAAGAAGGTTCCAAGCATCAGCTCCTTATTATCTTATCTACTCTCATACCTTTTCTCTGTACCTTTCCCATGGGCAGCTCCACACAACACTGACTCTTTTCTCTCTTTCTTCTGCAGGACCAACTAACCCCTTCCCACCCCTAGCATGACCAGCACAACCCTCTCCCTTGTACAGCTTCTTACCCTTTCAGTTGCTTGCACAGCCACCCAACCTCTCCTCAGCACAACCAGCAGACCCGAATTCACTCTCAACTAGCTCACCCATTCTTTATAACACCCATCCTCATTGGACATAGCTGTGACCTATTAAGGGCAAGGCTGTTCCCACTCATTGGTAACTAGTAGAGCTCCAATTTACCAGGGGTGAGATTGCCTTCAGCACTATCTCTATTCTCTTACAATCCATCCTCCCACAGAACTTTGTATCAGTATTTGGTATTAGCAACAATAGGATGAGATTCTGATCAGTGGTGGGATCAGCTCCTGACCTACAGCTATGATAATTCAGTGTTAAGTGAAATGCATGCTCCACTACACACTTTTCATGCCCTAAGCAATTCTTTTGCACATCTGAAGTGAGACTTCAAAAGCTAGACACTCAGCAAAGCAGGCAAAAAAAAAAATCCCAGAGTGGGTCAGTGATCACCATACAGCCTTCAACCAGCCAATTTGCCTATGCCAGCTCATCCCTGTCTCCTACACGTGTAGCTTTCTGCTGTTGCCAAAAGGGCAGCTGGAGTATGTGGTGCGGCAGCAACTATTCATTACCCTCCTCCAGGTTTCTCCCCATGCCTCATCTCTTCCTTTCCCCACTTTGCGCTTTCTCTCTCCCTGCAGTAACAACAGCAGAGGCAGCATTTTCCCCCTCTATTGCTTCTCAGCAGACTGGGAAGCACTGCAGGTAAGTAGGAGCTGTTAGTAGAGAACATTTCTAGCAAGGAGTAGGAGTAGATTTATGCAGCTGCAGAAAGGGATTGATACAAGACAGTGGGTGAGCTGTGAGTGACTGTACCACATCCCCAGCAGAGAGTGAAAAGAGAAGGCACAGGAGATGGACTATGGCAGAAGGCAAGGAAGACCCTATCTGTACAAAGTTTCTCTCCAAAATCTCTCAGCTACTCTTGACAATCACCCTCAGAATGAGAGTCCCTGTGAAACCCTGAGTCCCCATAGCTCTCTCAGCCTTGCCCCACAAGCCTGACAGACCTTGCTCCATGAGCACCCTGTCATGCAGAAACCTCTCAAACAGGACCCCAGCAATTTCCCTTTCATTTCAACAAATATGACTCCAATAACAACTTTTCACCAGCCTATGAACCACGGTTTAGATGAGATCTAAAGTTTTTGCAAGTGAAATCCTAGGCCTTTCAACACCATGAGCACAAATAAATTCAGTCGGCAGATGAAAATAAAAATGAAAATATGCTACAGTCACTTTCTGCCAGCCCAATGCCAGCCCTCAGCAGTGTGCAGCACAAGCAGAGGTGAACGCACAGGGTGACCTGCACTACAATGATGATAATTCCATTCTCTGTCTGCCAGCTACAACAGATCACCTGCTGACTGAAAGGAGTTCCCATTCCAACAACAGAAACGGCATTCAAAGAAGGAAAAAAATAAAAGCACCTAAGTAGTCTTTCGATTTCATTCAGATTAGAAGCACTGGAAAGAGACAGTTCTATTTCTCACATCCATGGACAGCTCACAGAACCAAGGACTCTGACCAGCTTTAATTCCTCCCCTGCTACTGCCTTTCGGGTGACATTCAGAGCTCAGATAACCTAGGTGTTTAACTGTATAGACTGCAGCTTCTTCCCCAAGCCATTTCCTATAACTCATCACCCACTTGCTACTGAGATGTTAGATTAATTCATAATAAACTTGCTTTATGCAACGGTGACACTGTACCACAGCTAACATCACATTGGCAAAATGGAAATATGAAAGGATGCTTTCAAAAAAGTATAATGTTTTAAATTTAGATCTGAAGAAGCAGCACTGAAAGAAGAAAAATAATATGGAAGATATTTTAGCAAAGAAAAGCTCACTGAAATCTACGTGGTTTTTTTTTTCCTGACAGCATTAGGGGTTTTTTTAAGACAGCAGAAAATTAAATTTCTTTCATTAACCTAAATATAGCTGTAAATTATTTTCAGTGGAAATAGAGGCTTTTCTTGTTTAACGTTGTGATGTCCTCACTGATTTAGTGAGTTCTGCTACTCAGCCAGCAAAAGGATTTCTTAGGACAACTCAATAGGTTTTCTCATGTACAGCCAGGCTAATGGCTAAGACCCTTAGATGGAGTCTTTGGCACAGGTCCAGTCATGCTGATTTCATCTGTCCTCAACTCTGGAAAGTGGACTTGAACTCAGAACCCATACTACCAATCATCCACACACATAAACATTGATCATGATAATTTGCAGGAGTGGAACCACACAGCTAAATATCAATGGAATTTTCCTTCCTGATCTCAATTCCACTGATTAAAATGTAGTTGCATTGCCAACTCAAGTGAATCATTTACATATGCCACATGTAAGAAAGCTAGATAAAAACATACTTTATCATTACCTGAATTACCTAACTCAAAAAAAATAGTCAGAGCTGTCAAGTTGCTAGTTTGTTTTTCAATCAGAACTTGCAAGTGGTTTATTGTTCTGTATTTTCTGTTTTTCAAAGCGTAAGTTCACCGGAATCCTCTTGAATACTCGGTGCCGTTCTGCATGACATTTCCTGCGCTTACAAAAAGCCTGAAATGTCATAAATCCAAAGCTCTCTTTAAAACTGCAGTGTAGCCATGACTCAAAAAAATCTGCAAAACTGACACTTTTACTGTGCTATGTCTGTATTGATGCACCACTAGAAAAGCAGCCATCTTTTTGTCACTATACCTATTTTAGAAACCCAAACAAGTATTTTCTACTGATCTTACCAAAACCCCACAAACTATGTATTTTGTTTAAAAGCTTTCATCCAGTAAACTCTGAATCACTGTTTCATGCCACAACTTTGAAAAATTAAGAAAAAAAGAGAAAAATATATATATATATTCAGGGAGTATATGTATCATGAGGTTAAATGCAACCGCTGAACACTTTGTAGATGAAAGGAACCAGGATTTTGCATATCTACCCGACTTGTGTTAATACAATAGACGTTATCATGATTTCAAGCTTTGTACTTGTTTATCATAAGTGTTTCCACTGTAACCATGGCGTCTGTATATAGCACAGGCCTAAGAGAAAAATATCCAGTATTTTCCTAAAAAACTCATCTGAGAAAAAAATGTAAGTGTTTGCACAATGGCAAAAGTCAATTCAAATTTGGTGAGCTGGTTAAAATGAGAAACACTTTCCTCTTAGGGGATAAAAAACCCCAAAACATTATTTTTTGTGAATCTTTTTTGCATTTTGGAACTTCTGACAAGAACCTAGAAACCTAGAACCATAACCTTGACCCTAGCGCAGATATTATAAAACAAATTCTGAAATTTCCTTTAAAAAAAACCCATGCAGTACTATATGAGATCAAAAGCATTAAAGCTATTAATATGTTGACAAGACCTGTTCTCAGCACATAAACATCTTCTCAACCCTCTTTTAATAGTGACAGTCCAGTCCTGCAAAAACTGTTGCATCATTCTGAAGGTAAGGAGGGGCAGCAGTGCAATTACTCCGATCACACTAAACAAGTATTTGGTACCCAGTTCCAACTTTCAGGACTGCTTAAAGGGAAACCCTCAGAATGGCATAAAAAGACTTGATGGTCTTCAAGTGTGTTTCAAATGTGTAGGCTGTATTTATTTGATATTTCAGGCAGTAAGGAAGAATGGATTACTGTGATTGCTGGTTTTAATTTGCTTGTTACAGAGTTTAGAAAGAGTACTACAAAAATATCTGCCTTAAATGCCAAGAGTGAAATGAAGGAACTGGTCTTCTTATTAAACAGAAAAAACTGACTGTATCATACCAGCAGATATTAGCCCAACATTGGTTTAGGCCATGTGCATTTTCCTTGTAGTGTGAAACTCATTCACTTTTCAGACGACTCCTTTTTCAGATTTTAAGATAGACTCCAGACACTGATGAAGATACCAATAAATATATTTACTTCAGTATGGACTCTACAGAGATGTCATGGCCACAGGTCTTCTTGTAACTCAATGAAAAAAAGACCCAAAACCAGTGTTATTTTGCAAGAGTCAGTTCTCTGAAGGTCCCTATCTATTAATCCAATAAGCACACTCAGTATTACAATTACGGCGACACATTCAGTAAATAGGAAGATTTTGGAAAGGGTAAAGCACAATCCTATAAATACTTTCCACCCCCCCATTCTAACTGTGATACAGGGGGGAGGTGTATGCTGTCTATGTAGCACATGAACACAATCTAATGGTAAGGATTTACAGTACAAAACAAGGTAAATGATGCTTCAGAAGCTGCATTATATGGAGCTGACCAGTTATGATCCACTGCCATGTCCTCGATTGTGTCACATCAACAGACAACAAGCGTAGTCACTCCCTCGTCTCCTCCCACCCACTGAATGCTGGACAGCAATGAATCCTGATGCAATAAAAGCCAGCATTTATCTGATTCAGCTATCTAGTTCCTCACAGATCCTGTTTACAATGGACCTCAACCTGTTAAATTCCACTACTTATCTAGGGAATGTGTTCAGATACTTGAGTTCACCTTAAATATCAGAGCCAGCATGCACCCCAGTCCCACCAAAATCCAAACTTGGGATCTGGAATCTGCAAGATCCTTCCAGATTTGGTGACAAACTCACAACATATACCATGCACAAAAAGAACATACAAAATTATTATTCTTTCACTAAAAATCTGTGCAGATCTCCCACTGGTCTCAAAGATGAAACCTCACTTGATTTCAGGAGAGTCCCAACTTGATTATCATTCAGTCCAGGTAAAAGACATCTGCAATACTGCTGCATTTGTCTTTTCCTGATATAGCTATTCTTCCTCTTTCTATCACCCACTTTTACCATTTGAGCTTACTAATGTGTAGCTTTTATAGAGCATCAGAATAATCTAGACCATGATTATCACAATGCAACACATAGGCAGCAAAAAAGAAAAATATTTTAAAGTTGTAAACATAAAAGTTTTAACAGCAAAGTTCATCAGCTCCTAATCAGCATAAATAGAGTCTAATTCTTTCATGCCCCTTCATCATTTTGCCATCTCTACATCACTATATTAAGCAAAGATGCCCCAAAGAATACATAAAACTCAGACCTATTAACCCTAGCTATTTTTTCTTTGGTCCTGGGTTCTTTGTCTGTTTGCCAAAAAAATACTGGCTAGTATCCTTGACCATGTAAAATAAATACATAAGAAGATAAGCATATATAATTTCAGATGGGTGGTCGAGCAGGGCACACCGAAAATGAGATGATAGCTACTATTGTTTTATTATACATCTCATTTAAAGGATATCCACCATTTAACTGTTTGGCTGCAGAAATGTGAAATGTGCATATTCAGATTTCCCATTTCTTCATTGTTTGATTGGCTTCTCCCTGTTAAATCACACTACCTGAGGATGTCAGAGCAAGGATTTTCCAGCTTTTTTGTACTCCCACTGAGGCACGTTAGCCCCTGGGTCTTAAAGACGCTGTGAAAGCTGTTAAGACAAGTTGTGTGTAAAGACAACAGGATTTCTCTAGTTGGGCCCAAATTCCACTAGGACCCTTTCATCAGTCTTGAGCATTTGAAGAAGCATTGCGTTAGATCTACGCATAGAGGTGTCGATCATCTGGAGGAAGGAAGGAGGAGCATCAGTGTTGATGCAGTGAGCTCTCAAGTGACAGGAAGACTCTGAGGTGTCTCGTAGCAGAGGTCAGGTCTGGATTTTTAGGGCTCATCATTGCCAGGCTAACCAAGAGTAATTCACCCTGAAATGATGAAACTCATCTAAGCGCTGGATCTGGGTTTTATGGTAATGTTTTGTACGGATGCATTTGGTTCAGGTTTTTCAGACTCAGTAAGACAACTAGATTTGTATTTATGTCACATAATTTCACAAACTTGAGTGGTAACTACATACCTCTTACTTAGATTCAGCATATTTGTCTTTCCTGCCTCGCCTGTAGACCACATGCATTAGTTATAAAGTAACTATGACTATCTCAGTATAACAAAGTGTGGAAATAATGAAAAGCCTTCAGAGGCATTACATGCCCTTGGCAACCTAGCTCTGCAAGACAGATGTTGCATCCAGAGCCATGCCACTGAAAATCGTATGTACATGTATGTATCTACAGCGTGAACACTTACCCAGTCCTCGAAGTGACGGCTCCCGTTCTGCAGCAAGTCCTCAAACTGTATAGTGCAGTTAGCTACAAAATCATCGTACCCGATGGGGGCATCATGGAAAACAGCCATCTCTATCTTCCTGCCATTACAAACGTCGGTGACAAATTCATCGTTCCAAGCAGGACTGTTGGTCTTTTGCTTGGTGGAGGTCTGCCCGATCCTGGAGTCGTCCACATTGAGGGCGATGTAAGGGTCCAGCAAAAAGGTCTGTGGCCTGGGACCCACCGCATGCCTCAGAGACCACGCCGTGGGTTTCAGATTCACCGCCTCGCAGATCTTGATTTTCAGCAAGCCATTGAAAACCACCATGGCTGGATAGCTGCACTTTTCCCGGGATCAAACACTCACTCAACGCACTCGCACCGAGAGGGAGGGAGGTCTCGCCAATAAATAGGAGGGCAGGTCTGGGAGTGGGGGAGCAGGGTACGGTGCGGGTCTCTTCGCCTGGCTGCTGCTTTACCTTTGATTATTTAGCCTTTGCTCTTGCGACACCCAGTGAATACATTTATTTTCTTGCCCGTGTTTCTAACGGAAAACAAGGGAGGGGGGCCGCCGGGGAGGGGGAGGCGGCCGCGGCTGCTGGAACCCCCGAATGCAATCAAAACCCGAGCATAATCAATTCGGGGGGTAAGCAAGAGCCTTCTCCCTTCACCCTGACCATAATCCTGGATCAGTCCTCGCAGAGGAAGCAGAGCCACGATCCCGGGCTCCCGCACACGCCAGTCCTGCCCGTGCGCCGCACAACAATACACACACACGCATATACACACACACACACACGCACAAGGATCAGAAACACCGGCCGACCCACCAGCCCTGCCTACTGCACAGCCTCCGCTCAGCAAACATCCACCCGGGGACCTTCCATCCGCGCCGCCGCCCGCAGCCGCCCGTCCTGCGCCGCCGCCGCCTCCTGCTCCGCCGCCGCCAAGGCCGAGGACCCAGCGGAGCGACCCCCGCGCATGGGGGGCGCCGGCAGNCCGTCCGCCGCCTCCCCTCGGCCGCCGCCGGCCGCCTCCCTCCGCGCAGCCCCCGCCCGCTGCCGGTGCCGCTCCGCCGCTCGCTCCAGCGCAGGAAATGCGCAAAAGACGTCAGTGTGTGTGTGTGGGGCGAGTGAGCGGCGGCAGCCCCGGCCGTGCGTGTGTTTCTCTGTGTGTGTGTGTTTGAGTGTAGAAAGTTTTGCCTGTTGGGGGAGCAGCGCGGCCGCCGCCAGCCGGGAACCGCGGCGAGGGTCGCGCTCCCCGGGCTGGGCTCGCCGCTCCTCCACACCCGCCGGGCGGCTTTCCGCCGGGGACACTGCCCGCCCCGGCCCCACGCCTCCTCCGCCTCCTCCTCCTCACAGGATAAAGTGGTGAACCAAACGTGGATAAAGCACCCCCGGACGCCTTCCTCCCCGACCGCCTTTATTAACGTGCTTGACCACCGAGGTCCTGCCCGGACCGGGACCACCACTCACACCGCGCCGGGCGCTTCTGGCGCCGCGGTGCCGGCGGACGCCCCTTCCCGCAGGGCTTCCCGCCCCTCGCCCTTCTCTCCGTGATCCCCGGGATGCCTCTGCCCGCGCCTGACGGGCAGCGAACTCCGCCGCCCCCGCCTGACAGTGCCGAGCCCCGGCCCGCGGCTGCGCCACCCCCGCCCGCCGCGGCAGCGGCAGCGGCACAGACAGCGCTACGTCAGCGGGGGCCGGGCCGGAGGAAGAGTTTCCCCGCGGTGTGCGAGCGCCGGGAAGTGCCGAGCGCCGCCAGGGGAAGCGGCCTCCCGGGGCCCGGCCCGGCCCGCAGCCGGGAGGCGCTGCCTGGGCCGGGACAGGAGCCGCCTGTTGGCAGCCCGGCTCCCCGGCGATGGGGCACTGCCAGCCCCTTTGTCTGCCGCGATCACCTGGCCCCTGCCTGCCCCACCTCAGCCCGCGGCGCCTCCCCGCTGCTCCGAGCTGGCGCTGAGCGGGAGACCGCAGGCCGGCGGTCGCCACTGCCCTGCGAACGTACTGAAAAGGGAAAAAAAAACCCAAACTAAAAAAAAAAAAAACTTCTGAAGGGGTAAAAGGGTGTGCGTACTGTGTTCTTGAACGTTATCCGCACGTCATGAAAGATTTCAGTCATTTTTCATCACCGTGGTACCAAATACCCTATGAAATACCCGTGAAGCTACATACAGCCTGACTTTCTCCTCCTCAAAACAAACGTACTCGAGATCTGGATGGTTTCCCATGGTGAAAATTATTACTGCCTTAGTTATTTTTAGCCACTGATTTTGCCTTTGTGTGTGTGTGCTTGTGCTGAGAAATTCACCAGGAAATTGATGGGCTTTGCTCTTTGATGGGATTTGAGTTCGCTGTAATATCACAAAAGAAGAAGCATCAGTCCTGGCACCCAGGAGAGCGGCTGGGGTGCTTCGAAGAATCAGCCACAGTAGAAAGAAGCTGAATTGTCTGGATCCAGTTGAATAAGGACATAAAAGATGAGCACCCAGTCCTTGATCTGGACCTGATATTCCTGACTGGAGAGGAAAGAACAGATAATTATGGATATCTGCAGATAATGGCTCAGGAGGCAGGTGTTATATTTGGAGCTAATGAAACAGCTCCAGTATCTGTGCTTCCAGAGCAGTTTCCAGATAGGAGATACAGTACTAATGAAGCCAATGGGTCACGAGAGCATTCATGTTAATGGAAGACAGACTTTCTGGTGCCTGTTCCCACTTAGTCTACTAGTCAAAATAGAAGTACAGTAAAATCTCCATGTTCATTATCATCTTGACAATCTCCAAGCAGAATCGTTTGATACAAAGCTGTGGTATGGAGCCAATTATGGGAAAGGTCTTCCTTTGCAATTCAGCCTTTCCCGGGCTCACAGCAGCCGTGATACATCTATCAGGTTACTCTTGTAAAAGACCATACTCACAGGCCCCACCAGAAATACAAGAAGGACCTGTTCCTTTCCTCCCAGCCCCATTCACTACCTTATGCATATAGTACTATATATTAAGCTATATGGTCTTACATTTAGTGTGTGAGAAAGAACACTATCATTAAATCTTTTGTTTGGATATCTTTGGGTTTTTTTCTCAGTAAGGGCAATGTAAATAGTATGCTCCATTTCCTTAGATACTTACTGTGAAACATGAAAGCCAAACTGATACACTGTTTAATTTTTTTCTGGTTATTTTTAGAGAACTGCAACTGTATGTATTCTGTATACCCAAGGTGAGTAAACAGAGTCTCCATGGTGAGTTTAATGACCTAGCATCTCTCTGAGATTACACATGGATATTACGAAAGTCTGAATAAATACAGACATTTTTAACACAGCATACAAAATAATAAATAGACCTTATATTTGGCTAATTACATATACAGTCTACTGCATACCTAGCTGGGCCCTGATCCCTAATTTGAGCCATCTGCACTTTTCCATGCACTGAAGCAAGCTAAAGTTTGGTTTCACAAATAATTTCTTCTAAGAATAAATGTCTGCCTGCATGAACAGGGATTTACAAGCTCACTTAGACAGCTCCAGCCTTACACTGCTTAGGAAAATATCTTGCACAGTTTTAATTTGCTTCTAGTTTTTTTTTTTAATTATATTTTGGAAAAGCATGTTTATGTCAAGACTGAACTTTTATCACTAAGCAGCATCTTCCTGGTTCACGTTTGTGATTGGACCTCTGCCCTCAGATACCCCAATGTATTGTTCAATTTGCCACTCTCCTGGGGTTTTTGGAGGTTGCCCCTCGTACTGTGTGGTTCATATGTTTGTTCTATGCATTAAAAGTTTTTTAGTTTTCAGGTGACCCCATCATTCCCATCTCTCTATTTACACCACAGACTTCCCGGCTGGACTGGCCCCAGTATCGCTGTCTGTCATTAAATCAAATAACTCAGGTACATGGAGCAGCATTACAATGCTTCTTGGAAGTTCATCTAAAAACTTGTCCCAGTGGTCTCAAAAACTCTAAATAATAGACAGCAAAGAACATCCCACCTATAAGTACCATTTTTCCACTTGAAAAGTTTTTTAATATTTGTTTGCTTGAATTTTTTTTTTCTGTTCTATTTCTGTGCATGTGGAAGGATTTGGTTCTTTAAGAGCTGAAGAGCAAAAGCTATTCTATTTTGCACAGGGAGGTCCAGAGAGGAAGATGCAGCGCTTGCAGTATTTCTCCTGCAGAAGGGCAGTAAGAACTATTCCAGATGCATTTCTGTACTCTGTTACAAAGGCTGCGGCACCACAGTAAACCATGGCCTGAAATTTTATTATGTTTTAGCTATTTTTCCCAGCTGTGGGGGTTTTTTAAATTTTTTAAATACACAGAGGATCTACAGGGTCTCTAGACTCAGGACTGGTTAAAGTGATCTGTCTACTCTCCAGAAATAACTTTTGTTGGTGGAAGCCCCTCTGTTCAGCACTCTGAGAGCAAACAGCCTTTGTACCAGGGCTGCTCTCAGTGTGTGCTGCTCGACTGGAAAAGACCCCCAAGAGATCATAAAAACACAGGCTAATTGCATCAGCTTCCATTTTCATTCTTACTTTAGGAAAGAGGCTACATCAGCCTGATAAGGGATAGCAGCAATGGCACCGCCAGCACGCAGTCACCTGCAGACAGCGGCCTCCCAAGGCGCGGTTTTAGTCCCGCAAATCCCTTTTAGGTTGCGCCTGCCCTGTTTCAGGTAGCGGCGGTGGCAGCGGCAAGGAGGGACGAGCAAGCTGTAGGCAGCCTGTAATCTCAGACAGCCCCTGACCTTTCCCTGGCCTGTGCATCTTCCATAGCTCTGTGGAGAAACAGCACTATCTGCTGGAGAGAGGATGTAAAGTCCTGCCTGGAGTCGCGTTAGGCTTAATTCTATTACTGCAGCCACAACTGCAACTGGGTTTGAGGTGTTGTTGCTCCAGATTGATGGATAGTTTAGCTGAATTTTCAAGAGGATTAATTTTTTTATAGTCACATTGGTCCTAAAAAACTGTTCAAACATTGGAGAAAAGTCAGCAAATTTTCAGGCTTTTCCAAGTTCAGCAATATGAAAGGAGAGGAGATTTCGTGTTGTTTTATTATTAAAAGGAGCATCATTTCTTAGAGTTAAGCTAAACTGTTAGACAAGGAATAAAATCAGGCTAGAATGCAGGAGAGATTTTTGTAAAAAATGAAAGGAAAGCAAAACCCCTCCTCTCATTATAGGCCCTTTGAAAACTGAGGAACTTTGAATCCACTCTGGGCAAGAATATATTCCAAGCATATGAAGATATTCACCAGTATCAGTATATCCACTGAATTCCTTTGAACTTAATGGATATGCTTATGCAAGTGCTATAGTTGGGTGTTAGTAGAATCAGTCCCTTTCTGGCAAGAAATCAAAGATTGCTGTCAAATGCTGACTATTTTTGAAAGTCAAATTATTATTTAGTATCTAATTTTGGAGGCACAGTTATGAAAAAAGCATCCTCAAGAGCATTTTCACTCCTGTCATGATGCAAATGATCTTTTGAGTATACCAATAGCTAATCCATCTTTTCTAAAAATAAAGACCAGTCTCAGTGAGCTTGGTCCAGCCTTCAACTCCATTCCAAGGTTTCCTTTGTGTCCAGCCAATTTCCTAGTAATTTATTCTTCACTCCCAAAGTATGTACCTGAGGAAGTTACTTAAGGCACTCCCAATGCTCCCTGTGAAATGTCTCAGCATAAGGGATCTTGTCAATGTGTGATTAATTAGGTCTCCAACTCTCTCTCTAGTGTAATTACCCTTTTGGTAGTCTTCCCAACCTCTTTTAAAAGAACATAGTGAACACTAGCTCAGTGTGTTAGCTTTCACTGGGAATAAATCTCCCAGAGTACATCTGCATGGATTTGCAGGTTTAAGATACATGGTTCTGTAGGCACGGTGACATGGTGGCTTCAGTGCAGTGTCTACCAGCCAGCCTGTTCTCAGGCATGCACCTGGTTTGCTAGCCAAGACTGAACCCCATGATATCATACCTGCCCAGAAGTTCTTATCTGAGCTAGATAGATCACAGCCAGTTTAATCGTATCTGCATATGCTACAAAAACATACCTCTCCAGTTGCAGAACATATGCTTAGGTCACTTCTAGGCTAGAGATTTCTGGCTCAGGCAGGGCTGTAGAGCAGTATGATCTCAGACAAACACAGCTGTGCCAGGCACTCTCACCATTGTGGGAGCAGTTATTATTTTATTGCTTGTGGATGGTGATTTTTTTAAATTGATATAAAAAGTTTTAGCACGGTACATCTTTCTGGCAAAATATAATGGAACTTCTATACTTCTATATGTACCCCAAATATAAAAATACGCTTCCACTTCATCTCCTACATGTCTCCTCTCAACCTTCACATGACTATGCTAACAGCATTTACTGTGGGTTTGCCATTTGCAGGATTGTTACTATTCTATTCAAGGAATTGCTGAAAAAACTTCTGAAGGGTAAAACCGAGCTCTGGTCTGTTCCTGGTTTACCAGGTCTCATCTTGAGAATTTACACCAGGTTTCTAGGGCAGGGAAACTTGGAGTTACCTGGCATTGCTCAGGACTATAATAGGAGTCTGTTGCCATTCAGACTCAGTGATTAGATTGTCATTGCTGGAAGTAATTTTGGTACAAAGTTACAAGGGAAGAATTCTGGAATGGATCAGGATTCAAGAGACAACCCCCTGCCCTAGATCAGCCTCTCCACATACACGATGAGCCTTGGAAGATATTTTTTCTGAGAGTACAGTTCACTCTCTGCATCAAGACTAGAAGAGGACAGGAACATGAAGGTCAGTCTTACCTTTCCAGGCTGTTGCTTTCTTGCGCAGCACACAGAAAAAAACCCATAGTGCACATGATGCTTGAATGAATGATTTTGTACTGTATTGAAAAAAACAAACCAAACCAACCATGCACAGTAAGTAGGGAAAAGGACTGGTCTGTTTCCTTCCTTTCTTCTCTACCAGCTACACAATTTCAGGCAAGTAGCAAACACAGTTTAGTGCTGAATGTGATTCCTTTCATGATAGAAAAGCTGGCCAATGGGTTGTTACAGTCCCCTGAGGCTGGACACCCAATGTATGTTGGGGTCAGCATCAATTACCCATACTTCTCTTGGCTTTTGCTGGTTTTATTTCTTCCATATAGTACCGAAGTATTGTTCCTTCTAAAAACTGTTCTTAATTTGAGGTGGACTTCCCCAAAAGAAACTGTGAAGGGATCTGAGTGTGTTTGTCCCCAGGAAATGGAATTGATTCTCTGCTCTCTCGTACACTACAGGAATGGAAGCCATGTAACACAGGGCAGAATACAGCATACCAGGCTAGAAGGGTTTACTGTTCTGCTATCTATTTGGTGTGAGTACACCAGAAGAAATTTGAAAAAATAAGGGAAGCTCCAGGTCTGGGCAGCTTGATATTTACATGCCTAGCCATCAGCAGATATAGTAATATTTCCAGAGAATAGTGGCAGTGTGTACTTTAGTGGCAGTGTGTACTTTATTGAAACATTGCTAGCATTCATCCTACTGTCTTACCCTGAACCCTGGGCAGGACTTGGAGCATCTGTCACTAATATATGTGACACTCCAAGGCAAACTCCTTTAACAGTTGATAAGCTGCAGGGGAGTAATAAGTGTGCCCACGGTGTAACTATCGTTACCAGCTTCTGTTAATTTTCTTGATGATTTTAAATTATGCACATTGTTGTTTCAGTACTATCAATGAAATATAAAAAGAATAGGCTTTTCGAAAGAAGGTAGTATCACTGCTTTACAACACAGAGGAGTGACAAAGAGAATGAGTAGATGGTGGCATTTTGGAAGTACCTCTGAATTTCAAGTGCTTAAATTTTAAAATATCTGACTAGACATTTTTGGTATCTCAAGTTAAGTAGACAGTTTTCAGAATTTAGCCTTAATCGCTGCTTAAATTCATGTATGAAGTCATTAAAAGAGTCACTAATAAAACCAGCATGTTGTTATTCTCAGAGCCTTCCTCCAGCCTTTTCCCATGGTAGTATTCAAGGAGTGAAACTTTGTAAAATTGATAAATAAAGGCAGAATAAAGATGTGATGTAATGATTTACAGTATTGGAATACTGTTATCCAGGACATGTAGGATATGCTGAGCTGTATTTTTTCCTGGCTTCATAAATAAGCCACAATGATGGCTGAAGCCTAAAAAGACCTATATGTACGTGCATAACACTATACAATCTGAATCATCAGGATTAAGGGCTCTTCAGGAGACTTATTCCTGCATATGTCTTTGGAGAACTAAAATGTAGTACATAGGTTCACAAGTATTTATATTTATGTCTTTGAAGCTGCTAAAGCCTAGTTTCATTTTCAAGTATAGGTGGCAGTTTCAACTTAGAAGGTGATGGACAGTCCAGCAATGGTTGTTGCTCTAACATCAGAAGTGGAGGAGGGGTGTCAGTGCTGGGTGAAACCTTTGAGGTGTGGACTGACAGAGATGGCTTTTCCCATGAAAAAATTATGTTTAATAGGCCTCTACTGGCAAACACAGAATAGAAAATAGTTGACCACTAAACTGCCATGACTCATGACTTTGGAGTTCACAAACAGAATAAAGACACAAAGGATTAGCAGGTCATAATTACTCCTCAACAGTTTATTTTACTTTTCTTTTTCCTTTTTATGTCTGTGGGTGTGGTTTTAAATCTGTCACACTCCATTTTTCTTCTGCATTTACATGCTCCAAACATACCCACCTAACACTATGTCCAACTAAAAGCTTAATCTCTTTCTCTTAGTGTTTCCTGTTCTGGATTTTAGAAGCTCTTAATAATCCAAAGAATGTATTCCTTCAGTGTAATCCCACTTTGCTGTAACAGCACAAGAGGGGCAGAAAGCAAAAGATGTGATCCCACAGCAGAAGATTTGTAACAAGATAGGACATGATCCACTCCCATTATATACAGGTAACAGGGAATTTCTGAGTCTGGGCAAAGCACTAGATGTCTGAGTTAGTGCTACCTAATTAGTAATTATACCTCTGTCACCCCATAGGTATCTACAAAACTTTCACACGTCTGTCCTCAAAGCAGCCTCTTCACTTTCATACTTTCATTTTGGGATATGATAGCTATTCTGTAAAGGCAAAGAAAAATCTGTGTTTAGCAAATAACTTTTAAAACATATCCTCTATCATAAATAGTCCTAGTTTTGGACATATCAAATCAGGTATTTGGGGGCAAAAAGAAAGTACCACAGACTACAAATTTTCAGTATCTGAAGCCAATCTAGGTCTCAAACTGAAAATAATGTCATGGAATTTAAAGTTTTAATATGATAGCCACTTTGGTTGGCTGTTGGTTTGTTTTTGTTTTGTTGAGGTTTTCTTAAGGAAAGCAGACACTCCAAAAGAAATTAGTGAGAACTGATTGCCTTCATCTAAATCTCATATATATGAATATGTCAGTTATTTCTTGTTATATGAATTTAAATGAACTA
>VZTT01021981.1:20542-42423 GCA_013400855.1 Buphagus erythrorhynchus
AAATATTAAATATTAATATAACCATTGTGGGATTTTTTTTGTTTGTTTAGATCATAACTGTCAAAGTAGTTTGGTGAAGAGATATGTCATAATTATAAAGACACTGATTTTTTCTGAAGAATTTTCATGAAAACTGTTTCCCCTCTCTAATATTAATATGACTGAAGGACCCCCTTGGGATATCTTCAATATCCATGGTTTTAACATTAACTCTATCTGAGTCTGGGGAATCCAGTATTATTCACCCANTAATTTTTATTTAATCACATCATGCAGTATCTCATTGCTTCAGTTTTATTTTCTCCCATTATTTTTTTTGATCTCTTTGTTTACACTGACATTAACATATCTTTGTCTCCTTTTCAAATGAATGAGATTTCTGGTTTGTGCCTTTATGCTTCAGTTTGATTTTTTTATACTAGGTTTAGCCTGGGGAGAAATGTTGCCACTTATTTTTTTTATTAGGAAAAACACATACTNGGAAAAACACATACTGACAAATGAAATGAGTGGTTCCTTTATGTACCTCTTCCTCCAACATATGGAAGTACCTTATACTTGCTGCAAGATAGAAAAAGCTGTGATCTGCAGTAAGAAGTCATAAGGGAGAGAGGAAGGAAAGGGGAGTAGCAATTAGGTTAGAAACTCTAATAAGGTCTTATAATTAGCAACTATTTATTGTCAAAGAAACAGCTATTATCCAGTATAATCAAAGTAATCTAATCTATAATTCTAATGTCTTTTTTCCAGCTTGTGCTAATTATTTATAATTTTATAAAATACTTAATTTGGACTGAAACTTTTCTAGTTTTGCGTAATGTATTTTAATATTAAACCTTGAGTAATATAGTTCCAGACATTTCTAAGTTATGTATATATTAATAGCATAATCTTATTCAGACATTTCAGTAGCATATTTTATGCCTGAATATTTCAATAATGCCAAAGGACAGAAACGTCACATCTAGTTTGTTTTGGGGTGGTTTTTCCTTTTAGTTTGGTGTGATCTAAAAAATTCCAAGCCTGGAAAAATGAGTATAATTGTTTCAAAGTTTTGAGTTTAAAATGAGATATTTTCCTCAATAAATCATTATCCAGGTTTGTTTATTATCTCTCTCTAAAAGGACAGAAATTGACAGTTTCAAATACACTAAGATATCTAAATATTACATTTCTGGTGTCCAAGGATGATGATGCCAAGATCATGAGGCAAAGCTCCCATTGTACTTAGCACTCTGGAAAGGTCCAGCACTGTTCTGAGGTGTAACAGATTCAAATAACTAATTTTAAGTGACCTCTATTTCATATTTTTGGACAGAGCTCAGATGTCTTCTGCTGATTCAGAAACTTATCTGATGATTGGATCCACATGAATATCTATCATGAAAACAGACAAGCAGAAATGAGAGGGAGTTCAAATATTTAGAGTCTGGCTTTGAGTAAAAACCACTGAATCTTACCTCATCCATCAGATCATTAATAGAACAGTTCAGGTCTTTCAATGAAACCTAATACTCTGTACTTTGGGAATACAAGTCCACTGATGAGAGACAGCATTCACAAAGGTGTTTGAAGTTGGCAAGCTGTGACATGTTGCCACTCGCCTCTTCCCGTAAGGACAGTGCATCACTACATAGAAAATAAAATGTGGATGGTTTTCTTCTCTTTCTTGATTATTAGTGGATTGCATGAAGTGAATGATAACATATTTATTGCAAGATGTCTGAAATACCCTTTATGGGGATTTTTTTCCTAGCTTTGCAGGTGAGGGATTATTTATCTCAGGAGGCAACATATAGTGCTATCGCAGCTGTTCAGAAGCCATGAAGCTTTGTAGTGAAGCATATGGGCAGGTTAAAAATGTGTCTGTAACTGCAGCAAAGTGCTTCAGATTAAAAAAGGACGTCTTGTGCATGCAGCCTTTTCTAAACTGGATCTCCATTTGACTTAAGTGAGTTTAGGGAGCTTCAGCTGCAGGTAAGGCAGACTAAGCAGCAGCAAGTTACTGTGCTGGAAGGGTGCAATTACTGCAGTTGAAAGGCACAAATGCTCCATCCTCAATAGATCAGAAATACTGGATTTATTTACACTGCATGATTAAAGTAAATGTTCCTGGGAATTGTCCTGGGTAGGAATGTTCTCTTGATTTGTCCTTCAAACAGCTGTTCAATGTACCTGCTCCTATCCTGCTTTACAAGACAGCATTCCAAAGCTTTCTTAGAAGGGCAAATAAAAATTTATTTAATTCTACAGAAGGTCCTTCCCAACTCCACATGAACCTCATTCAGTGCCTCCTTTAATGGGCCAAGCACTGGGACCTGAATCTTTCTGTTTCTTTTAACTTTCCAGTTAATTTTTTTTTCACAAAGACACCTTTTGGGAAAGTGTTTCTCAAACTGGGTAGAAGAGATCCATCTAGGTACACCAAGGGGAAGTAGTGGGAATGCTCTTTGGTATTGTGTGGACTTACCACTGGGATACTTTAGTGGCACTGGGTTATTGCCCATCAACAACATTTATTGCTGTTGTTACAGAAGCAACACTGCTGAAGTATAGGTTGTTGCTTAATGTCATTTTGTTTGACAACAAGTTGAGAACACAAATATCTGCATTTTTGGAGGAGCTGATGTTGAATTGCTGCAAATGTATTAAAATACAGAGAGACAAAACAAACAAGTTAATACAATTTTGTTTCCCATAATCATTCTTTCTTGTTCCCTGCTTTCTTGTCATGCTACTGTCAGGTCTAATAACATAGGTGTCAACTTCTACTCTGAATTATCTTCAGAGTTTGTCTTGTGGATCTTTTTGGCAGTGAAATCTTCAATAACAGCTGTCCAAGATACAATGGAGCATCACCCTGCTTTTTCAGTTATGACAGATTTATTCCGGTGCTGCTCCTGTTCATTCAGAATCTTGTAAGGATTTGTGTAGGTTTTTGCCTAAAACAACATACTGGTTACTCTCATTTATCCCTGTTTGCATAAACTCATGCTGTTGATTTTCACTTTCAGGTTCCTACGCAGCCCATCCCCACACCGCCTACAATGGCTCCTTCCTAACAAGATGTCAACACCTTTCTCTGATCGCTGACTCCTGGAAGCAGGAAAACTCCTTTCTTATGTTCTAATTCAAGTACAGAAGGGCTTTTCCTGTTTTGTCCATATGTCTAATAGCTTCCTGAAGGGATTTGCCCATCTGCCCACTGGGCTTCATGCTCAAAGCTCTCCTTTACTGTGACACCTACAAATACACACAATACCCATCTGTTTTTACTCCTGTCTACATCTTGCTATATAGGATCCTGCTCCCTCACAACAGCTTCCAGTTCTTATGACAGTATAGAAACAACAATAAAGACCAAATCAGCAAAAGGTATTTCATAGCAATGGAATACAGTTCTTCTGAGAGGTCCAAAACCAGCTGATAGTGTAAAACCAGCTTTACCTGAATAATGTCAGATTAGGAAAGAAAAAATAAGGGACTTTGAAACTCTTATATATAGGTGCCCTCTATACTTCTCACTAGTGAAATTGTTAAATCCCTACCAAAAAAGGTATAAAGGATGAGCAGCAGGCTTTCAAATTTTACCAGCTGTAGTAAGCAAAACTCCCACAGTTTATGGGCAATAACTCTTCAGTGAATGGCAGAGATCACTGTAAACCTACCTTCAAAGTATTTAACTGGTGCCTTTTCCTAAAGCAGCATGGTATTCAAGCTATTTAATATCACCTTCCCTCTCAAAGATGGATGACAAATTTATTAAGATGTATCACTTCTGATCTGATCTTCCATCAATTTATCTCACTTTTACTACCTATAACTGCCATTCAAAAGAGACTATTTTTAAAGAGTGAGAGTTTCAAATTAATATTGTCTAAAAATTCATCCAAATGCCCAGGAGAACCTGAAGCCATTATTATACCTGTGTAAATCCTAGCTATAACATAGGATAAAAAAATAATTGCATGGCAGTATATTTGGTGAAATGACTGTACTTTTCTTCACTAATGAAGGGTGAAGTGGCCAGCTAAAATGAGAACTAAGCAGCTAATGGAAAAGCACTTTATTTAGGAATGTGAGGAAGTATAATATGCCACGCATATCCTAAATTAAGTCTTGTGGCATAGCAGAGCTATGACTGCCAAGTCATCGTGTGTATAAAGGTGGGAGTCGGCAAATAACTGTGTTGGAAGCTCAAAGTTTCTCTTTAATCTTGTAATGTGTTCACTGGTATTTTATTTACAGAAGCAATTACTTCTGGCTATATATAGTTAGCTACTGTAATACTTATTTTACAGAAATAGCAACTGAGTTTTATGTGTCAACATTCTCCATTCACTGGAATTTTTGGAACTTCTTGTCAGAGAATGAATGACCTGCAATGCTGCCGGATAACTGAGACAAATACAAAGCAACCATTTTCTAGGCCTTCTAGTACTATTAAAGCTGAGGTTGCCATGTAACAGTTTTTTTTAACCTAACAGCATTGGTTTAAATTTAGCAAAATTGACACATTACATATGTTTATGTTACTTCCAAAATGTTGGCCCCATTACAAAACACTGTGCACACTTCGAACTGAGCAGATACTGAGACTGAGTCTGCAAGACTGATGGCAGTTGTTTAAAAGAATGGTCCCTAAGATTGCTAACAGAGCCATTTTCCAAGTATTTTTAACAAAACTGCAGGCTGCCATGCTAGCAAAAATACTGACAAAAACCAAAAGCAAGCTCTAACTTCTCCTGGGGAAGGCAGAAGGGCTGGTCTAAAAACACATCTCTCCCTGCAGCCAGGAGCTGCATCTTTTTCTCATTTAGGATCAGACTAATCCATCTCCAGCTGCAGCTCTGCTGAAGACAGTGGGATTTCAGGCGGTTGATAAAGGCCTTAAGTGACTCTTATTTTCATCTTTACAGTTGTGTGTCTTTGACCACACACATACAAGCCCTCTTTTGGATTTGAAAGAATCAACTTGCTTTCAAGGATGGGAAAAGAGAGGAAATGGTGACTGAGAATGAAAGAAGTTCTCCAAATGATGATCTGTATCAGGATATCTAGTACAATGACTACATTTTGACTACATGTAAAGTTTCTTGATTCAAAATTACCCACAGGTTGGTTAGTTAGAAATGTTTATGTATGCTTGTATAAAATGTTGTACCAGTAACAGACCTGCAGTGAACAGGGCAAAGAGCAGACACTTTTAGCGTACATGGACTGACTGGAACTGGTCAAAATTTTTCTGGCAGAAAAACTGTAAAATCTGACATGCTTATCCATCTCCTTTATGTGCAAATGCCTGAGCATATCACAGTCATTTTTTATCCTCACACATCATTTTAGGAAGTGTTATTAGTAGCCCATTTTAACAATAAGGAGCCGAGGCACAAAAAAGAGTCACTTGTCAAAGATCACACAGGACATCTGTAGCAGAGGAGGAAATTGAGTCTGAGATTCAGATTTATATTCCCTAGAATGAAGCCCTTTTCGTAGTTTGCTGAAAGCATATGATCAATTTGTAAGCACTTAAGTTGCTGTTTGAACAGACAGGAATAATGGACATGTTTTGAGGCTTCTCCACTTGCCAATATCATCTCCTCTTTTCAAAAGTGATGGATTCAGTCCTTCTGTAAGACATGTGGCCTTGTGACTATTGAAGGTCTTGACCTGTGTGCTTCTGCAGAATCAGCAGAGGAAAATGGAGACTCTGCTTTGCCTTTGAGGTATCCTTCCTAGTTCCACACAGAGAAAACTGATAGGCATATGTATAAAATAAAGTGGATAAATCCTTTTAAATTGATAATAGTATTGGAATAATGGATTTTGATAGATCAATGGTCTAACTTTGAGCGAAGGATTTTACTTCTGATTCTCCCAAATGTGACTTTTTCCAGAAAACTCTCATAGCCCAGAAGAAATTTACTGTCATCCTGAGCATGCTTGTTTACACAAATCAGAACTGATCTCTACAGAAGTAGAATTCCATCTGGCAATCCCTAAACCACCTTTGCTTCTGATTCTGAAGAGACCTTCTCTGCAATAAATGCATGCAGTCACCCAGGAACAATAACCTACACTTCAGTCCAAACATCCTTTGCACCCGTTAGCTTCCTTCCAAGACTTAATTATTTTTTCATTCTCTTATGTATATAGACTGGACATATAAGCATGTAACAGAACTTCAGGAGTAACTCTACAAAAGGGTTGCTGGATCAGTTGGAAGAAGAACTACACTATCTTCCTTCCTGCAGCTGTATATTTAACTGTTCATCTATGGAATACCAATGCATTTTGAAGGTGCTGGTACAGTTCTCTATGTTTGCACAAGGTATGTAATTTGTCTATGCCATTATCCTTCACAACAGGGAAAAAACAAGGCTGTGAGGATAAATACCAGGACTTTCTGGAGCAATTCAGAAATTCTTCAAACACTCTGACAATATCATCCTTTCTTCTGGGCCTGGTAGGAAAAAGAAATTGAGGAGCTGTTGAAGCAAAGGGATGTTTTTTTTTTTTTTTTTTGGTGGGGTTTTTTTTGTTTGTTTGTTTGTTTTGGGCAGATACTCTGATATCTGTATTGTTTGCAAAAAGGTCTTTGCTAATTAATTGGGAAATTGTTGCTTTTTCTTCTGCAAGGCCATGCAGACAGGTGCAGACAGACACAAACAAACTCTGCTCACACTCTGAGCTGCCCAGACTTTGCAAACTTCTGTCTGGAAGATGTAGAGTCATGCTAATGTGGCACCATGCCCAAAATAACATACCCTGCCTCTCAGCAGTGCTCATTAGCTTAGGTTCATGTAGTTATCTTGCTTCTGGACTGGGGCCTTCCGGTGTCTGACAAACTAAGTCTCTGGCCTCCTCTATGTACATATACCTTTATGTCATTACATGTTGTCAGTTTTTGTTGAGAAATGGACTGCTAAAAATCATTGACTCTCTTCTCCCAATCACACTCCCAAGGAAACTTTTGTCAGCCTGCCAAGATGATAAAAACACATGAGGATCTCATGGTTCAGCTCACACCACCACCACCAAAGCAGCAGTAATGGCTGCAGAAGCAGCTACCTCACAAGCTGCCAAAGCACTGAGGTAGGAAACAGAAGTATGGATTACATTCTGTATGAAACCTGAGTACAGACCATATGACCTTCAGCATGTTATTGCAACATGGCCAAGAATCAGACTGCACTCTCACAGCATAAGCAATCCAGCATCTGCCCCCAATGACAAATTTTTGGGAACACTGTGAAAGACTGGATTTTCTCCAGTTCTCAAGGAGAGAGTGAGACCCAGCAGATTGCCCCACTGGTTCATCTCCCTTCCTGATATTTCAGACAGTGTGAATTTTCCAAATCCCAGAAAAAGAGAATAAGATGCAGCTAATCAGTTTCTTCCCCTGACCACTGTTAGGACCCACAATCCATCACCCTACATTTAAATGACAAGTTTGACTGGTTTTATGTTGAACTGTGGCTACTGTGGAAAAGACACAGGTTTCAATCCTCACTGTTAATATAGGATATGGGACAACTCAATCTAACTTTTACCTGTCTATCAGATGTAGAAAATTGCGTGTCTTTTGCAAGCAAGTCGATGCTTATTTTGTGCAGCTTGCAGTGTGCTAGGAAGCTGAAGCAGCTTGAAGTTGCATCTCTGTTAGCAGGGCATGTTAGTTTTGAGGTTAAGTGTTTCATTAGCTATGGCTGCTGAGCTTTTGCCCAGCACAGAGCACACATGGATCTTTTTCTTGTAGATGGACACATGCACATACCTTTTGCTGAAGCTTTCAAAGCCAAGCTTGAGAAAACATTTTATTGAGGGCAATACTGGAATAGACTGACACTTAAGTCCCTCTGAAACAAGAAGGGTAATCTGTGTTTAAACTTAGTCCTATGCTTTAATCTGCTTTTTTACTAGTTTGCTATCCTGAACAGAGATAAACATAAGCACGTGCTTTCCTGAGTGGAGCTCTGAAGACATTTACATGTAGCAGTTGAGACATTGATTTACTGATGTCAAGTCTAGCCCTTAGGAAAGAACAATAACAAAAAGGACAAGCCTTACCTCTAGGAAATGAGAAGCTATTTTACTTTGCAACTATATTGCATTGCATTAGAAAGTAAATCCTACACATGTGAGAGAGGAAAAGCTGTTGTATGATTCGACTAATTTTACTGAAAATTATCCGGATTAGGGAGTTTCAAATTTTGTATACTTGGATTTACATCTGGATGGTTCTTTTGTGCTGAACTCAGAAATAATTGGGTAAATGTCTTTTTAAAGGCTTAGAGAAACGTCAGTCTTAATCTTTTGCAGCAGGGGTCACTATAAACAAATCTACAAAAACCTGCCAACATAGGATACATATGCCAGAACAGACAGAAAAATCACTGATTATAGATAAGGAACGGTGTCACCGTAGACAAGCATGAGAAAGGAACCTAAACATTTATATATAGGTAATTTCTTTTAAATCACTTTTACAGGCTTAGCCTATCCTTACAAGAACAGTGACCTAATTTCAAACTATTAATAGAAGAGAAGTAAAGTTGACTGCATGATATGTACTTAGACAGGAATTTTAATGCAGTGCATCAAAGGAGTCAGATGACACAGGCAGTATTTTTATATTCTACACAAAGTTGCACTCTAAGTATTACAAAATTTAATCAGACCAAGTCTTTAAATATGACTTTTAAGGTATTTATAGTTGCAATCTTTTGTCCTTAGTTATGTAGTGCACTGAGTTCCTGTACTTATTTAAAGGTTGTTTTGGCATAAGAGTAGAATCTGATCTGAAATATAAAGAATCAGAACCCTTCTATTATAAATGACATTATTTCATCCTAAAAACTGATGATCTAACATGATTTCACACTCTCTAGTATTACAGTAAACTACCCTTTGCTCAGCTCTTATGAAGACAAAACTCCAGGTGAATCAGCTCTGAGCCTGCAAACACTTGCACACTTGATCACCTTGAAATATGTGAACCGTCCTGTTGAGGGCTGTGAGTCAGATCCTCAACTTGTGTAAATCACAGACCCTATTTAAATCAGCAGAGCTGTAACAGTTTATATCAGCTGAAGATTTGGCACCAGAGATACATGCAAAACCCCATGCGTAAAGACAAGCATGTGCATAAGTCTCTCTCCAGGCCTCTGAAAGCTAAAGAGGTCAGGTAAACTCCATGCAGAGAGAGATTGCATTGAACATTATTGTGTTTAAAACCATTCCAGGCTGTTAAACACACATTTATTATAAAGTCAAGATGAAAAACTATGAATTATTTAAGTTTATAGCACCTTAGTTACATTTAAGATGATGCTGTTCCAAGGCTGGAGGACAGCTGGCTCGTAGTTATGACCACAAGTTACAAATATTTATGATACAAAGCAGAAGACCTTTTAGGGTAATGGAAGCTCGAAAGGCGGCTTTAATGTAGCAGTATGCTTGCTCCTTGCTTCTGGTGATGGCTCCAGAAGCCAGTACCCATTGAACGTTTTGCATGAGATGCAGACTTCACAGGATCCTTGCTGAGCACTGACTTAGAAGCTATGGATGAAAAAGGAATAGGTGTAGAGACTGCAGGGAAACATAACTTTAGCTAGAATTTTAAGGCAGGAACCTAACCTTTGGATACGTTTTCCAGCACTAGTGTGCAAATGCTTTTAAGGAACAACAATGCAAATTTTAGTGCGCATGGGTAAAGAACACGAGCATCCTATGTATATTGGGATCTACATGTTCCTATCTACTGTGGGGGCCGAAAGGGCGTGTATTAATTTCTGCTTCTTCTGCAGCCACCTTTGCCGCAGTATCTCAGCTTCACACAACGCTGACCTCTGCTCCCCAAGACCCCTGTGAGAAAACCCTGCTTCTTGGCTAACACCTTTCGGACTCGCATTAACCCAAAACCGAACCCGGACATTCTGCAGCGCCGCCCTTTGGCCTTGGTTTAAGACAAAGGCGGCTGATGCTCTCGCACTGGGGCAGACGCGGGGTGCCGGGGTGCCTGGCCCTCAGCCCCTCAGCCCTCACAGCTCCCGGGGCGGCGGGGCCGGTGTGAGGGGCAGTACGAGCGGCGTGAGGGGAGCTGTGAGGGGCAGAGAGGGCGGTACGAGAGGCGGTGTGAGAGGCGGTACGAGCGGTGTGAAAGCGGTGTGAAGGGAGGTGTGAGAGGCGGTACGAGCGGTGTGAAGGGCGGTGTGAGGGGTGGTACGAGCGGTGTGAAGGGAGGTGTGAGCGGCGGTAGGAGCGGTGTGAGGGGCGGTGTGAGATGGCGGCACCGCCCCGGCCCGGCCGCACTTCCTGCGGCGCGGCGCTGTCGCCGCTTCCTGCTCCTCCCCGCCGCGCGTCGGGAGGGTGAATCCGCCATGGTCGCGCTGGCGGCGCTTTCAAACGCGGCAGCCGGCGGCAGCAGGGGGTAACGACGGGGGGAGCTGCCCGCCCCTCGCTGGGATCGGGCCGGGGGTGAAGCAGGGCAGGCAGCGGCGCCGTGCTGGCCCCGGCGCCCTCTGTGCCGCGCCGCAGCGCCCGGCAAGCGAGGGGTTCTCTCTTGTCTGTGTTGTTCAGGAAGAAATGAGCCTGTTCTTGCCCCCATTGCCACCCCCTCTGCCCAGGGAGAGAGGTGCCCGACCCCTGCGAGGGGATGAGCGGCACCGCGGGTGCGGGCGGGTACCCCGGGCTGGGGCTGAACAGCTGGAAGGGACAGGAAAGCGATGGAGAGGTGGCTCCTTCCCGTGGTTCTCCCACGGAACTGATGCCTTTCCTAGGCGGCGAGGGTGGCATTTAGCTCTGTTAACCCTCCTCTTGAACGCTGTCAACATATCTGAATAAGTCAGGTTGTCGCCGGGGAGAGAATAAGGCTTTGAAGTACATGAAGTGTATTTTCATCTCGCTCACCTTTCTGGACTGTGAAGCAGTGATTTGGGGTGGTAGTGAGTCACCAAGCGACAAACAATGCTTTGCTCTCAACTCCCCTTGTACCTCCAAGCCTCCAAAATGAGTGTTTTGGTGTAATAAACTCTGCTGTGGCTGTAGCCATGCAGAAGAGATGTGTGTCTCCCATATCCCTTTGGGAGTGAAGACATCCCGTTTGGGATGGATGTGTTTCTGTGGGGCTGGTTTGCTGGACTGGAGAAAAGGAATAACTGTACATGATGTAGCTTCCTGTTGCTGCATCAGAAGCAATATCCCCTGATTTTGGATAGTGTCTTCATAGGTGATTTGAGATAAGTGCATTAAGGAAAATGCGTGAAAAGTGTTTGTCCTCCCTTTCTTGAGCAGACCTCTTCTGTTTCATGTACAGGGTGCTGCATAACATGGGTTGTTCCTTTTCCTCAGTGGTACCATATCATAGACTAGAATGCCCCTTCTAGGGGCACAATCTTTATGCTTTGTCTTTTTGATAGTACTTCTGTAAGTAAAAACAGTTGTAAGTAAGAACAGGTGGTGTTCTTACTTGTTCCTACACCTTTTCCTTTCTGATTAGCTTTGAGGACTGTTTTGGTGTATGTGTGTACCCTGTATGTCTCTGTTTCTTTGTGGTTCTAATTTTCCAGTTAATGCTGGAGGTTCCTAAATTATGTCTGCAATTCCTTCCTCAGGCAGGCCTGACTGGCTTTGTGCAGGAAGAGTCCTTGGAAATCTGCACTAGCTTCTCTGAGCAAAAGTTTCTGGGAGTTCTCCAAGGTTTTAACCTCAAGAGGATTACAGTGAGTTGGATTTATATTTTGAAGTACAACTCAGCTGACTTATTTCTTCAGGAGAGAAACAGAAGGATTTCCATACAAGTCCCTACCATTGGTCTGCATAGCAGCTTTCCCCCTTATTGCTGACTGTATGCTCATATTTTGATTTTTCTCTTAAAATGTTATTGCAGTGGAGGTGTCTTAAAATGACAAGCAAAATCAGCCTGCTGAGAATCTCATTATAATTAATGAAGTCGGCTATTCTGCTTCTACTAAGAATGGCCCAAAATTACCTTGTCATATTGGGTTCCTATAGTGCTCTTTTTGTTCTGCCCCAGTTGTTTCATGTTATGCTGATTTGGCTAGTATTGTTAGACGTAAGAAGCTAAAATGCAGAGTTCTATTATTCTTGCTGGTTTATTTGTGATAGAAAAGCAGAGGCTGTAGAGCAAAGTTTGAGGAGCTTCCTGCATAGAGATCCTGATTTGTAAGGAGTGTATTGATTTGGATTAACTAGAAAAGAGATTCTGAAGTTTCTGTGTGATTTTCAGCTGGACTAGGTTTTTTGCACTTACTGAAATGAAATTAATTTCCAAGTGTATTTGTGATGGTGGTGTGTTTTGGGTTGTTTGTTTGTTGAGTTTTTTTTTTTAATTCTGTGCTAGCAGGTAGAAAATCTATTACAGTTATTTCTGAATCTGAAAGTTGTTGCTCTACTGATGTGGTTTTAAAAGAGGTGTGTGCTAGTGCAGGGGCTTTTTGGGAGGGGTTGAGCAAATGGTGATAGGGGAGTGAGAATTTTTTAAACTAATTACTTTTAAACTGTTATTAAACTTCTCTTTCTGCAAGCAGTTGCTTATGCCACTGGCATTCACATAAGAAGAAATTTATTTTTAATAGGTTGTCCCTTTGCATGTGTAGGGATATTGAAGAGAGCAGCAGTCTCTAAATGAGATTTGGATTGCTCCTTAACATAATAAGGTCTTTAACACCTCAGTCTACTTATATTCTGTGTGCAGCCTAGACCTATTTGGGGAGAGAGACCAGAGAAATGATTATTCCTTGCTGTATGTTTTGTGCATACCCATATTAAGATTCTGTACAGTAAAGGATCAGAGCTTCTAAGTCAGTCTTTATTCCTTGTGTGGCCTGACCCCAAATACAGTAGCCTTATTTTAATGAGTACCTGACAGGCAGGGAGAAGTGTACTGTTTGCAGCCATCCAGATTGTGATATGGAGCTCTGCACTGGATGTAGAGGATAGAAGTGGTGGTGGTGGGAACAAAATAACTGGCAGCAAAACTGATGCCAAACTTATTTGGAGAATGGACCTAGCAGATATATTTATCTACAATAGCAATGATTTAAATAGTTTCAGCTTTTCTTCACTGCACAGCATAATTACTCTGTGAATTTGTTCAGTTTTTACCTGGAAAGTACTTTTGAAGAACATGCAATAACTGCTGAGTCTTGTGGAGAAGCCAGGCTTTAGTGATGGATAAGTGTGTTTCAAACAATGATGCTTCATGCTGCCATTTGAGACATGGACAAGGAGGCGAGTTTTGATTCCCTTGAACAGAGGATCAAGGGTCTAATGTGAAGGTTCAGCATTAAGGTTTCAGCCTATCTTACAGAAGCAAAAGATCTACGAATTTCTACAGAGACAGATTTGAAATGAAACAGCAGGCAGGAGCTTAAGTGTGTGGGCAAGACCAAAGTTTCCAGGGCCTAGCTCATGTTGCTTGCCATGGAAGTAAAATACTGTTGGTGAGATAAGTAAGAAATGTTTTTCTTAAAGAACAGCATTGTCAGAAATTAAAAGATTGCTGACAGTTTACATAAAATGAGAAAAGGTGTGTTAGCTGATGGTTACTGGCCAGAAGTTTACTAGCCTCAGGTGTGAGAAGAGCTGCTATAACAGAGCTTGTTTAAGTTCAGTATGACAATTGGCAAGCTGGTGAAATCCTGAACAGAGTGGCTGGATAACTTGTGCACAATTCTGGATACTGTGTGTGTATTTCCTTCAGCTGATAAGGAACAAGCACTGTAAACATCTGTGATACATCTGTGATAAGGTACAGCAAAAGTGAAAACAGACACAGGAAGGGAAAATGACCTGACTGGTATAAATAGGTTACTCTTAATTTTTCAGCTTTGTAATTGGCTCTTCCACAGCTGTGGGATTCTTCTGGATTTGGAAGATTTCTTTTGGATTTGGATATGTAAGATTTCTTTCCTCGGGGTGAAAACCAGCTCTCACTTGGAGTATTGTTAACTGGAGCAGACAGAGAAGAAAGTGTTAAAGGCAGTTTTCCCACTGAGGCCAATCTATCTGGAAAATATAATAGGAGATAGGTGGCTAACTTCACACTGGCTTGATCCCAGCATGCTGTGGGAGGGTGAATAAAGCTGTTCCCAGTTCCCTCAACACTCGAAGCAGGAGATGTGGGGGACTGTATCCCCACAGAAGCAGAGCATGGAGCTGGCAGTAGTGTATTGAGTGCCTTGTGATGCAGTCAGGGCTGTAGATGCTCCATGTGGAGCTTAACAGTGTTTGCCTTTGCCTGTTTCTTGAGTCTTCCTGCCTCACTTTAGGGACTGTCTCCAAGCTTATTTTCTGTATTAGTTATCTCTCATCATCAGTGGCATTTAGACTTTTTTCTTTTTCGTCCTCTTCCCTGCCTCCCCCTCTGCAGTGAATCACAGAAGGGTTGTTTTTCTTAGTCATTAAATGTAGGTGTTTGCACACCCCAGCACTGGCGGATTGGGAGGAAAATTTAGTAGACAGCTGTCTGGCAATTTGAAATTAAACAAGAAGTACTTTTGTGGGTTCTAATTTAAAAATTATTTTTTGTAAACAAAAAGTATATATGTAGTAGCTATAAGATTCTTTTCTACAAATATGAAGTACAGTCAGTTTGTTGCATTTGCTATGAAAAGGGGAGGTGGTTATAATTTGGCCCCACCTTGCAGTGGAAATACAATTTTTTTTTTTAGCTTTTTTTCCTTTGTGATACCCCATGCTTAATATTTGTCTTACATATGTTTTTTCAATATTGGCTTTTATTTTGAACTGTAGAACTCCATTTTGGCTTCTGACCACAGCTTGGCTGTTCATAGAGAATTACTAAGGAGCTCTTCTCCTATTCTTCTGCAGATATGAAAAGTTAGATAGGTCACAAGTATTAGATGTCAGAAAATTCAATTAACTTTATAAAGTGAGCATTACTCTTGCCATAATCTTACTTAATGTAATGACACAAATGTTGAGATATTTTGAGACCCTCAGCCACTTGAGGTGAGGGGGGAAATACTAGTAGAAAAAAGGACCTTCCAGATGAGGTTTTCCTTTTATCTGGGCTTCTGGGTAGGCTCCAGAACTTTCATGGATTAGCTGAAAAGAAGCATGAAGTGTCCCAGTGCCTTCAAAAGAATGGATCAGGCATCCATCTGGCTTGGATGTTACCTAACTTTGGAAATCTTGGTGTTTAATTTTTTTTTATCTCCCATTCACATATTGAAGTATGATATAAAAATGGAAACATTCTTTTCATGGCTCTGAAGTAATGTGAATAAATAAGTAATTAATTTGGAACTACGATAATGACTGTTCAGGTATAAAGAGCAAAGGAACACAGAGAAGCAGAGTGGCTGGATGAGTTTGGGGGTGTCTCAGAATTGACAGTGAAAAGGCACCTGGGAAGTTGATAAGGTGAGTAATATTTTTTGTGTTCTTGGGAGATTGGTGTTTTCTGTGGTAGGTGTGTGTTCCAGCCGGTCACATAATGGAACAGCACAGAAATGCTGACCTGTTGCTGACCAAGATTCTAGCTCCAAGAAGGTGTTTGACAAGTGAGCAAATGGTGCTTTTTGATGTGCTCCTCAGTAGTGCTCCTTCCCAAGTTTTTTAAAAAATTGTCACCTAAATTTTTGTGCTGCTTTACAAGGAAAGCTTGTTGAAAGCCATTAATAAAAAGTGTCTTCTAGTGCTTGAGCAGAGGCCAGAATGAAGCTGGATTAAAGGGCGTTTTGCCCTTGAGTTACATGGCACTTTGGAAAATGCTTATCTGGTTTGTATTGTGCAAACATGGTACTTTAAGGTTCCTGTTGCAGTGGTAAGGCTGGATCAAAGATCAAGGTAAAAAAAAAATGTAGAATGATGAAATTATACCAGATATAGGTAAAATACACTTCTGAATTTTGTAATAATTGAAATAAATTACAAGATTTTTTTTTTCTTTTCAAGTTTTTTAAATTTGGATTTTCTGGCAGATAAAATGTTGAGGTTACCTAACATTTTTTAACTAAGACTACTAAACATGATTATTGAAATGGGTGGGCCCAACCACAAAAATTCTGTAACTGTTAAACTAAAATACAGCTATTGTAGGTATGAATCTTGGGTCGGGAGAAAGCATGTACCTTCTCTTTTTACTTTTGGTAAAGTATGAGCTTTCTATATTCCAATGAGCAGCTCATTCAAAATAACAGCTTTTATTGTGCGTACAAGCAACAGATAGTCTTTAAATGTAAAAATCTAGCTGAAAATGGACAGTTGCCTTGTCTTGTCCCATCAAAACCACATGGTGAGCTCACTTTACTAGATTTTAATTTGATTTGCTATGCTTTTTAAATGGATGGAATAAAGACTGCCATACTATATGACACCCAATAAAATGAGAGAATCAGTACCCTTTTTGCCAGGAAGCTTTACATGCAAGCCAAATAATTACCCCCATGTGAAGAGAAAAGTAGCTTGAGAGGTTATATTGCTGGTTTGTTTGCTCAGTTGAAAAGATTGTTGAATGTGTGTGGCTGTGGCCTAAATTCTTGGATACTGAGGAAACCTAACTTATTCTAGAGGAAACTTTTGTGATTGCTGAAGACATTATTAGGGCACATTTGACAGTGAGCTGAAGAGAATACAGCTTCAACCAAATGTTATGTTTCTCTCTTCTTTCCTCTGTTTAAGATGACATCTCTACCAAGGAGGGTGAAATCTGTAGCCAAAGCCCCTACATCAGAAGAACTACCTTCATTTCTCAATTCGTAAGATCATTTCTTTTCTTAGGATTTTTTTCAAGGTTTATGCTAAGCATGAAGGATTGCATAAGAATAACATTCAGTTTCTGAGAAGTTGATTAAAATGTTTTCATGCACAAAACTTCAATTATAAAATGCAAATTACTTAGGCTTCTTCATGCTCATAAAGAAGATGGAATCAAAGCAAATTGCCAGTTGTCCAAACAAGAATCATATATACGATGTGTGTATCCATCATAAAAATTGGTAGATTGTTTAAGCCATTAGCTCTGCAGCAGTGTGAAAGATCTGTTGAGTCTCTCTTTCTCTTAATTTTTCCTGTTCACTTTCTTTCATGCCAAAAACTACTCAGACCAGCTTGCTTATGTATTTTTTTTATTTTTCTCATAAGCAATACTGTTGATTCATTTGTTTTTCAGGACCTCTGAATCAGAGGAGGAAGAGGAGGAGGAATGGGAGCCAAAAAGCAAAATTGCCAAGAGACCTCATTTGCCAAAGAAAACTGAGGCAAAAACTAAAAAAGCTTCTGCTCCACGGTCAACTGTGGCCAGGAAAATGGTCAAGAAAGTAGCAATAAAAGAGGAACTGGTGAGTATCTATAGGCAAGAGACATTTAATTATTGCTCTTGGGAAGTAACATGAACAGTTTTTCTGACTCTGGTTGCATGAGTCTCATCAGCTGGTACAATTCCACTGTTCCTGTTAATGTTCATTATTTTGGATAAATGTGGCTTTTTGTATTAAAGTGTCCATGATCTGAGGGTCCTCGTTGAAAATATTGGCCAATGATAATAGGATGTGGTTTTCCCTGGAGACCTTTCGACAATGTAAATAAATAAATACCTCTGTTCTTTCTTGAATGTCTCTGGTTTTGGTATTGCACCTTTGATGTCTTCTACCTTTTCACTGTCTGAGTACCACAAGAAAAGGCAGCCTTTGCTTATTTCCTTGTGTGGCTGTTCAACCCAGTAAGGATTGCAGTTTTATTATTATTAATATAAAATGCAGTTATACTGAAAATTGGATACTTCAGTCAACTATTAACATCTGAGATCACATCATGACAGAAGCCAGTCCTTCTGACTTCTGAAGATGATCTCTGGGGAAAGTCAGTAAAGAATGTGTAGCTTGTCCAAGGTTAAACTGTATCTTGGCAGACCACATCTCAGTTCCAGTTCCCATGGGAACCTAACACCTCAGAAGTGCTTCCCTGCCGTGCTGTTTCCTGTTTTGTTGACATGAATGGAGGCAAAAATTGTAGGTCTGTGTCTAGTGAGGGAAGGTCCTATTAAATTCTTTGCAGAATAATTTTATTTGATCTAAATCAGAAGTCTGCTGTGTGTGTTTATATTGTTTCATCCATGCAAGATACATTTCAGGTTGCTTGATTTCTGGATTGGTATTTTGCTGCCAGAGACATTACTTGGGAAAATGATGTCTGGTAGCAAGTCTTTTTAGAGTTTAAATGAAATGTTGAACCATTTTGTAGCAGTCAGTGCTTAATATGGTTTTAATGTCTTTTTTGGCAGGATGTATCCTTGCCTATTGCACCTGTAGAAGATAGTAAAATGCAACTTCTAAAACCTAAGGAAGAAAATGCAGACACTAAATCAAAAAGTTTAAATCAAATGCCAGAAGTGCCTAAGAAAATGGAAATAAATTCATTCCAAGAGAAATGTTTAGTGAGTAATGAAAAACCCTCAACAAGTGTTGCTGTAGAGAAACAAGAGAAAAGTGAGGAGTTTGTATTTGATGAACCACCCTCTAAAAAGATTAAGTTGAATGCATGTCCTGAAGGAAAGCCAGTTAAAAATCTGGGAGGCAACAAAATAAAAGAAGAATTTGAAATGAACTGGGATATTGTACAGGTATGAGATCTTTTCCTTTTCTGAGGTACCAATGAAACTATTTCCTGCATAATTAGCACTTAGGATCTTAACATACAATTTGAAGTTGTCATTTAATCTCTGCTTAGGTTGTCATAAATGTATATAAATATAGATGTTGGTTGGTAACTGTTAAAACTTCCAACTTTGACATCATTCTGGTATCTCTGACTTTGGGTGTCCTTAGTACAAAGCTTGCCTGTAACAGTTTGTGTTGTTCTCCTGTATCAATGCATGGGTTTTTTTGTGGAAATGCACAACTGAAACTCCCACAGGAAGGGATGCTGACAGATTTGGGATGTTTGTGTGCAGTTTCATAACTTAATATTTAGTTATGTGGATCATTTAGTTGTAGAGACCCATTTGAGAGTGTTTATCAATTTATGGTTCCATCAGGAAGGAGATTTGCATTCCTCGCACAGCAGTGACAGCAAGGGAGATATCATCTTTGTTTTTGTAGGATTTTAACTTTGAAGCCATTCAGGTGGAGGCAGTTTTAGCATAGCTCTTGTAGTGGAAGCCTGGGTGTGATCATGGAAAATTTTAATATGAATAGAATGAGAATGGATAGGACATATTATATTCATCATCCTTAGTACAGTCTGCTTAAGAAAGCTGTAAAATTTTGTGGGTTTTCTCACATATTCCTGGAAATACATATGGAGAATTTGATTTTTGTGTGTGTTCTTAAAGGAGTGAGTATGATTGCGCAGGTGTTGTTATATTTTTAGAATATAATGAAATGGCTTCAGAATGAAACTTTTGAGAGGCTTTTGTATCAGCCTTGTACAGTAACTACTGTAGTGAAGTGCGAACAAATTGCGATGGNGTTGCGATGGTGTAAATGTTACTAAGATAAGCTGCTTGTATAGGGTGTCAGTGATTCCCTATTGGTACACTGTAACTTTAGAAAGCTCAATTTATACAAAATCATGTTTAACTTTGCAAGGCTTGGTTTGTCTTGAAACTGTCAGTAGTATTGCTAGTTTCCTGTTATTGGTTGAGTGGGATTTGGATCAGCTCTGGCTTTGTGGGTTTTGTTTGTTTAGCTGAACCATGACGTATGTCAGTGTTGCCTTAAAAAAAATCCCAAGTTTTTTGAGTTGCTGTGCACAGTTTATGGTCTTTGTTTTGTTTTATAATTTTGGTTTGGTTTTTTTCTGCCTCGTCTTGTTTTTTTGCTTTTGTTTTTTTTTTTTTTTCCCCCAAGAGGTACTGCTTCCTGCATTTTTTACAGTGGTTACAAGTTTCTAGAAGCATTGGCTGCTGCATGTCTTGCTGAAATACTGAGTGTTGTGGCTGGATGCATGAGAAGCCTGACATCCTGTCTTGGGGAGGACAGTAGTCTCTGCTGGCCAGTGAAATGTTCTGGAAGTGGTTTTGAATGTTGAATGAGAAGTTGTTTAAAGCAATCTACCATCCCTCTTAAATGTGTTTGGCTGTCGTGTTTGGGTTTTTTCTCTCGTTTGACAGGCCTTGTCAGAAATAACAAATGTTGAGCCATGGGTATGTGCAAACTTAGTTCGGCTCTTTCAAGAAGAAAACACGATTCCTTTTATAGCTCGGTACCGAAAAGAGCTCATCAATAACCTGGAGGCCGATGCCTTGCGAGAAGTGCAGCACGCGTTGGAAGAGTTACGGTGAGTCAACAGCACAAGGAGGGATCTGGGTGGGAGGTGAGGAACAACTGGCTGCTGCTCTGTGTCCCTTGTTTTACCTCCTTGTACACACTACAGCTGTAAAGGTACTAGTAAAGAAAAAAGTTTTAAACTGAGGTAATTATACTTAATACTGTCAGGGGTTTTGTTGTTTTTTTTGGGAGGTTGGGGTTAGTTTTTTGTCTTTTTTTCTCTAAGTAACAAGAAATCTAGAGTTGCTAATGGCCAAAGAAAAACTACTTCTTTATTTCTTTGCATTTATTATGCAGTTTATTAAAACTGCACAGAAAAACTTGTGCTAAAAGAGTAGTTAATAGTTGCTGGAAATATGTAACTTGATGAGATGAAAGCTCCACTCTTAGAAAAAGAATCACAAGAACCCCTTGGCTCCCTGCTTGGATCAGAGAAGCTTCTAGTGAAGAGTGTACCAGGAGATGAGGTTAAACTATCCCAGATCACTGCAGGAAAGAAATGATCAGCAAAGCTTGTTGTGGCAATGGATGAGACTACTTTCATTCCATCTTGCTTTTGTGGCTCTGTGTTCTTGAGAGGGCAAGGGAACAGACTGGTCAGCTGTTCTGTCAGCTTGATGTCGTCCTCCTTGTACTCCCTGCTAACCCCTACCAAGAGTTTCTTGCCAAGGAGGGAAGGTGGCCTGAGAGAGTTCTTGTCTGAACAAGTAATTAAGTAATAACAAAATACCTCTGCTGCTTGTGGTTGTTACTTACATGTTTCTTACTGAAGACCTAAAAGTTTAGATCTGGTAGCCTGTACTTGATGCTGCAGAACTAGCTTGATATGAATTGCATCTATAAGAGCTCATCAGTGTGGATTTATTCTACGGCCCTTTTATTTGGCTTCCAGGCCAGTAATATTACAGAAATGTGTGGAGCACTAATGACTATCAGTGTTACTTGATTTTTCTTAAAGCTACCACAGGATATTTTGATACAGTTTTGAACTAACTGTAGAGAGAGAAAAATGGTTAGAAGATTCTGAATTATCAATTTGATCTGTTGAAGATGAACATGAGATGCAATTTTCAGGGGTTTCAGAGAGTTTCAGCAGTGTAATAGACAAGGTCACAATCAATAGACATTTTAATTCACTGTGAAATGTGGCAGTTAACATTAATCTCTTACATTTTAGTACTGTTGCAAGGAAGACACATACGATGATACAGAAGTTGAAGAAAGAAGGGAAGTTATCCAATTCTCTTTTAAAAGGATTGCTAAATTGCAGAACTTTGGAAGAATTAGACCATGTGGTCAGTACTATAGTCTTTTTCAGATCAACATTAGTTTAAATGTAATCTTGCTAACTAACTAGTGCATAATGTCAAGTGCATAGCATGATTGAAATACTCCCTGCTTTTTAATGACTGGTTTTGTTTAATTTGTTCTTTTTGATATAAGTCTGCGCCTTATAAAACTGGGAGTAAAGGCACCAAAGCCCAGAGGGCCAAGCAGTTGGGATTAGAACCTGCTGCTCTCTCCCTCCTGCAGAATCCTGTGGAACTCAATCTCTTTTCTTACATTAGACCCAATACCAAAGGTAAGTAGCCTGCTTCTTTGAGCAGTAATGTTCTAAATGTC
>VZTT01021984.1:0-38667 GCA_013400855.1 Buphagus erythrorhynchus
TTTCTCATTTATAACAAGGTTAAAGACAAGTGACCGTTTGTCCAAAGTGACCATTTCTTTTGGCCACTCATTGTTCATTCAGATGAACTCAGCTCACACACTCAGGAACATTCCATGACCTGCCACAGCCATTAAAGCAGAACTTTGCCAAAATCCCCCTCCAGCAGAGACCCAGCAGAGCACCACGAACGTGTGGTGCAAAGATTTACAGCCAGGGGTTTTCAAAGCACAACAGGGATCCCATCCCAGACCCACACTGGGAACCAGGCACTTTGCACCACCCAGGAAAACCTGCAGAACTACATGGCTCATACACTTTGCTGCATTGAAAGAGAATTGCAAATGCTGTTCTTTGCTCCACCGGAATATCAAAAAGGAAACACAGGCAGAGCTCCAGTGAGAAGCAGATTCTTACCTTTGCAGCTGTCCAGCAGGGGTGCAGCTTGCATTCATTCACAGGGAGGCAACGACAGAAGAGTTCAAGCCCAAGTTCTTCTTCCAATTATTCATAAACCATTAAAGTGATATTCAGGGAAAAAAAAAAAAATCAAAAATTTTCATCTGCAAACACAGTTCCCCCTGGCATGGCTGGCACCATAAAGCACAGATATTGAGTCTGCCACCTCTGCCAAGCCCACTGCAGCTCCCAGAAGCACGAAGAGAGTAATTAGCAGCAAATGATGACAACACAAAGGCAACAGGTCAGAAACAAGCGCTCCAGAGCGGATCTAGAGGCTGGTTTGCTTCCCCCAGCCCTCCCAGCCAGCCTGGGGGAGTGCTCACACCTGAGCACATGGCAGCGAGCTGAGCTTCCATCCACCACCCCTCCTGAAATGCACCACAGAGCCTTGAACAATAGCAATGCACAACCTTAAACAATAACAGCCCTTAAATACACTACAGAACCTTAAACAATATCAGCCCTTAAATATACTACAGAACCTTAAATAATATCAGTCCTTAAATGCACTACAGAACCTTAAACAATATCAATACACAACCTTAAACAATAACAGCCCTTAAATGCACTACAGAACCTTAAACAATATCAATCCAGAACCTTAAACAATAGCAGCCCTTAAATACACTACAGAATCTTAAACAATATCAATACACAACCTTAAACAATATCAGCCCTTAAGTGCACTACAGAACTTTAAACAATATCAATCCAGAGCCTTAAACAATAGCAGCCCTTAAATGCACTACAGAGCCTTAAACAATATCAATCCAGAGCCTTAAACAATAGCAGCCCTTAAATGCACTACAGAGCCTTAAACAATATCAATCCAGAGCCTTAAACAATAGCAGCCCTTAAATGCACTACAGAGCCTTAAACAATATCAATCCAGAGCCTTAAACAATAGCAGCCCTTAAATGCACTACAGAGCCTTAAACAATATCAATCCAGAGCCTTAAACAATAGCAGCCCTTAAATGCACTACAGAACCTTGAACAATAAGAGCTCCTTGCCGCCTCTTGGGAAGCCCCCTTCAGAGCTGACTGCCCTGCCTGCCTCCCTGGAGCCCCACAAAGCCCAGTCCTGCTCATGTGTGTCTGGCCCCCAGCTCACCTGGGACACACATCCCCACAGCCAGGTGCTGCTTGATAAACTCATGGTTCTAGAGGGTAATTTTGACCTCTTTGATCACAAGGGGATGCTGCCTGAGCTGATGACCAAACCTGAAGTGCTCTTAGTGAAGTGAAGGAAATATCTGTGTATTGCTGTTCTAGTTTAGGGGTTGGCAATAATGATATAGAGTAACAAGAAAAGAAAAAATCTACAGACAGTTACAAATGGTGGTGGGCTCAATGAAAACCTAAATATCTGGAGGATAGATTTGTTCCTAGTAGGAATAAGAAGGGAGTAAATAGCCTGTCCTACCGAGCATCCTGGATGTCTGTGTACATATGTACATTTGTACAATATGTACAAATTGTACTAATGCAAGAGTTAATAAGCACAATTCTGATTACAGCAGGCAGATGGAGGGTGCTGATTCGAATGGGAAAGGTGAAGTGCTCAGGTGTGCATTTGAGCCCTGTTAACAGAAAGGCTGAAGAAACATCAGGATCATTAGTGATTTCTTTGGAGCAGGAAGAGGAACCAGATCTCCCCTGCCCTGTCTGTGAATAGGGTGGGTTTATGTGGGGCCTGGACTTGTAAGTGCTCAGCCATCTGAAAAAAAAATAGTATCAAAAGACCACAGCTTTGGGGTATTTTGAGTTTTTATGGCATTTGCACACAGAGGTTTGTTTCAGCATTTCTTTCTATTTGGGAACATTTGTGCTCCAGACTTGCAGATGTTCAGTGTCACCTTTGTCACTTGTCTTGTCTTGCTAATCACAGAATAGTGTCAAATCTTATAAAATTTGCTTTCCCTTTTATGAGTTTGAACTTGTCATTTTAATAACAAATATCTGTCCACCCTTGTTTAAAACCACAATTAAAGATTTCTGAGATGCTTAGATAAAGCAGTCATTATTTTTATCGTGACCCCTCCTTTCCCAAACAAGCATGGCTAATCTTTTCAAAGCAAGCATGCCTAATCTGTCCAGGCTCTCTTCAAGGCACTGCATTATCATGACCCAATTATTCCCAAAAGATAGCTGGGAAATTTCTATCAGGATGATTTGCTCACAGAAAATGTAGTTACCACAAATACAGGGATGCCTTCATATCACTTAGAATGGTTTTCCATGGAGAAAATTCAGATCAAATATTTCCTGGTCTATCAGCTTGATGAGATCTTGTTTGTTGCTCCATTCTTTCCTAACTGGATAAGCACAGAGCTGCATTAACCCGAGGTGTGCTGGTGATGGCTGGGAATTGCAGGTCATACATTTAATTTCAACAGGGCAGAAGACTCTTTTAGTTTTCATTTTCTGACTTTCACTTTGAATTCCCCAGATAAACAAAAGTAAATTTAATTTAATTTCTTGAAGTCGACTGAAGAGAAAAAGAGTAAGTGGTCTGTGCCACTCATTTCTGCACTTCTGCACCATTCTGGATGCTCTCAGCAGAGGCTGATCCCATCTCACTGGTTTGTCCCAGGAAAACAAGGTCTTACCCACTGACAGGACAGGATTTACAAGATCTCAGCAGGGCTTTGACTAATTCTAGCTGCTTGGAGGTGTCTGGAAGATTTTCAAATTGCAGTGAGTATATTTAGGATTATTTCTGTTTCTCAGTGTTCTGACTTCAAACTAGGTATATTACAAAAAATTGAACAAAAGCCACAAACAAATAGACACTCTTCAGAAGTCGTGTCACCCTTATCTGGTTGCTGTGACATTAATGAAACTGCCTTCTGGAGAGACTAGGAAGTTTGACATAAACCTGTCCCACCTCAAAACAACATCAGGGTATGTTAAAGGTAATTTTTCCCATTTTCAAGGCAGCAGCACAGCCTTCTGCCAGAGACCCAGCTCCACAGCTGGGCCCCAGGGACTGCAGGGTCCTTCCCAGTCCCTGAAAAAGGAATGTACATTTTATCCTGAGCACTGAATGACCATTCACTGTGCTGAAATGTTATTTCTTTTTATAACAGCTTAAAGAGAGCAAAAAAGGAGAAGGAGGCCAATGCTGCCACTTTGGAAAGCTTTTATTGTAATCAACCTTACAACGCTTTTTGTTGTACAATACAAAGAATGTTTAATCTCTCCTGGCTGGCACATTCCCTCCAGGGTTCTGCTGCTGACAATGGGAGCTTTCACTTTGACCGTGGCAAAAATAGTGTCAAACACACTGCAAGGTACTGCTTTTACTGTGGACACATTTGGGAAATTCTAAAGAATTAATGACTTCATGAAATGAGGGAAAAAGTAGGGGTTACAGTTGGAGAGACTTCATGTATTTCCTATAAGTTTTGCTTCCCATGAATACCATCATCTCTAAAATGTGTTTAACTTTCGTGTTGCAAATACATGCATGGTTTGTTTTAACTGTTTGATTAGTTTAAAGAAAAAAACAAACCAAAATTATGAGATAAGATTTCCATAGCACTTGTTCTTCATAAATTTCCCAAAAATCTCTGAATGTGTAGTCTCAAGGCACTCCAGGTAGAAAGGGAAGAGCAACAGAGGTCTTGGAGTGAAGCCACTGAGCCAGCACTGACCTCTTTGTAGAACTGAAGTGTCAGCTTTTCCTTCTTTTTTTCATGCTGGTTTAAAGGAAAGTAAAACAGTTTGCACATAACAAGCTTTTGCCTGGATATTTTCTAAAACTCAGGCCAAATTCAACCTCTGAGTTTGGAAAACTCAGAAAAAAGGAAAGTTGCAATTCAAGGAATTCCTCTGTACTTCCAAATTTGTGCCAAGCTTTTAGGATTGCTGGATAGGAACTCCCCAAAAGGATTTGTTTTCTTTCACAGAGAGCCAAACAAGTGATTTCCATCTGGATGGCTTCTCTGCAGCTGGGAGAAGCTAACAACAAACAAGAAGTTTAGGTGTGGATTGAACAGCTCAGAGTGAAGCCACAGGTAGTGAGCAATGTGCATGTCCTGCCCCAGGAGCCACCAACACCTTTTCTGTCTGGAGGAGTCCCCTGAAACACCATAAACTCACTCAGCTGCTTACATAATTTCCCCTACTCACAACACCTATGTTTTCCACACTAAAGGACATTCCACATCAGCACCCAGATTGAATCTGCAAAACCAGCCTAAGCCAAATAAAGCTAAGCTTGTATTTTCACTCTCTGCCAGAGTGGCATAAAAAAGAGAATTAGAGATAGAAGAGCAAATTTGTTGTAAATGTGTGTGAAGCTCCTGGTGAGGTTCAAGGAGAGGGTCCCAACAGGTCCTAAGACTGTCCAGCTAAGACATCCCAACACTGTCCTGCAGGTCAGGGAGAGACTCTGCACTTGTCTGCCTTGTGTGGGACAGCCCTGCACTGAGAACAGCAAACAATCAGACTGAACACAGCATCAGACAGCCCAGGGACTGAAAGGTACTGGTATAAACTGGTCAGGAAACATTTCTGCATGTGTCACACACAGGGTGTCAAAACCAAGCATGCAACTTTCTAGCAGCATACAAATGAAAAATAGGACACAAAATAGGTCAAAAAATATACATCCCTTATGCTGGCTAGTTTCTCATTCAGTGTTTTGGTGAAAACTGGTTGGGATCCTTATGGAATAAAGAAGACAGAATAAGTAGACGTAGGAGAAACTGTTTTGTATAAGCTCTCATTGCTCTGAGAGGTGCTAGATGGCAAATAATCCATCTTGGAGAAGCTTTGAGAGGCTGGAGAGTTTTCCCATCTGCTAGAGATGTTTCTTAGTCTTGACTTGGATATAAATGCAGAAGGCAGGTCCCACTTAAGCTGCTGCTCTGTAACCTTCTAGATGATAGGTAATTACTCATAAATGTGTCCTACAGATGCTCCAGGGATCCATCTGCACATGCCTGCCTGAGAGCTGATTGTTCTGGTTGAGTTCAAAAGACACCAGAGCTGTGTGAGAAGTGGTAGATTTAGGGGATGCTCAGTAATTCAATTTTGCAGGCTCTGAATGGAAAATAATAAAGCAATGATAAGGCAGCTAGTAATAAAATTACATTTATTTTTGGAAACCAAAGAATTGTATAGTATGGAAAAGCAGGTAGCTTGCCAAGTGGGGGGCAGCCAGCCCACCCTCCAGCTCCAAGATTTATGGCCACCATGGGGCTGAGGCATGCTCAGCCATCCTATAAAAAATTCCACCACCCCTTAAGGACATATCTCTGGGCTTCAGAACATTTTTGAGTGGAAAGTGCATTTTTCTGGCCGTCCATCCTCTGCTTTGGTACAACAGCATTGTTTGTCCATCCCCTGGCACTGGTGACCTGCCTGGTTGCTGCTGAAGCTCTGCTGGTCCCCACTGAGGGCTGCAGCCCCCTGAGCAGATGGGCTGGGCTGGCACAGCCCCCAGGGACTGGGGTGAGATGCAGGAGGAGTGTGGAGGTGGGAGCACAGAGCATACAATCATCTATTTCAACTGACTGGAGACAACCAGAGAAATAAATGAGCTCCCAAATCACCCAGGATAAGTTAGGACACTGAACTGCTTTCCCTGAAATTAGTAGGGAGGCTTGCAATTAATTCAATACAAAGAGACTTCTGCACTGACCATCATTCTCTGCTGCTGGAGAGAACTGCTTGGCAGCTTTCTGGAGAAGGAAAACTCTGTAGCTGAGACAAAGCACATAGGTGGGCAGGCAGTTGTGATAAAACCACAGGGAATGGGGAAAATGAGAACCATCTCATGCAGGCCTTAGAAATTGAATAAACAGGTTATTTTTACAAGATGGAAAAGAATATATAACTCCAGGGATGAGGAAAAATACAGCAAGTAGCAGCATTTGCAGTTTGGCATATTCCATTGCTATTTAAAACAAAGGGAAAAAAAGGCAATGAAAGGAGCAGTGTTTTGAAAAGCAGACAGGACTGTGGTATCTGTAGTTACATACTCTGCCTTCTGCATACCCCACAGTAATGAGAGATGTGACCCTGTAATCTGCTGCAGAATTGCTGGGCATTTTCTGCTGCCATTAAGATGCAGAATGGGAGCTGTTCTTGCTCTCACGTGGGCACTTAGACAATTTTTCTTTCTTTGCAGTTTCAGCCAATCCACACTAACAGTCTATTGGATTGGCATTTTCTTTGCCCCTCAGGATGGAAAAATGGAATTGATTCCTCTGAGAAGGAAGGGAGCAGGTATTCATTATCATAAGGTGAATTTGTAAAGTTCTGGTTGGTTCAGCTCTTCCTCTTCATTTTTCAGCTCACTCCAACTCGTTGAATCTCTTGCATCTTATCCCATTGGATGGAACAGCACATCATTCAACATTATTAACCATGGCCAAGATGATTCTTAATATTGAAAATTAGCAGCAGAAAGTGAATGACCACCTGAGAAAGCATTTCTGCACTTGAGCTTTATGACCTGCAACAGAAAGTTTTGCAATGAACAACAGCTCTTTGTCACTTGGAATAGTTCCAATACTGTTGCTGTTGTACTTTTCCACCACAGTGAAATCACTGGTATTAATCTTGAAGCACCTAAAGAGCTCAGGTCAGAGGACCAGACCTTCTGCACTAGTAAAGCACAGTAACTACACCCATTTTTACACCCCCAGTGCACTGGTCTGTTCCCATAGCCAGGCTTGTAGAAATAGCTGCCCTGCAGTGTGTAAGTAGCTGCTGCTGGACAGTGAGTGCTCAGAGTGCTGCAGAGGGCACTTGGTGCTGCCACAGAGCTCTAAATTATAAACTTAGAGAACCATTTGGCTTTTCTCACCCCCTTGTCAAGGACCATTTCTTTTGTTTTTGAGCACATGGAAGAAGTTCAGAGGAGCACACAGCACTCTGAGAAGACACAAGGCTCTCTGCACAGAGCAGTTCTCTGAGGTCAGAAGCAGAGCAGCCAGCACTGGGCTGGCTGGGGCTGCTCTGAGCCCTCAGTGCTGAGCCTCTGGAATTCTTCTCTCCTGATAAGCAGAGGCTGCATGGTTGTACCCTATCCCAGCCATACTCAAGTGTTGGCAATTGAAAATGACTGTCCCAAAAATAAGCCAAGATGTTCTTAGGTCTCATATGCACTTTCTTTTCAGATTCCTACCATCAATAATTCCACTTGTCTGTAATGGCTTCAGACTCTTTTATCTTCCTCTCAGTGGATTTCTCTGCTGCTTTGCATTTAAATTTACCTTGTCTTCCTAAATGCACAGACAAACTGTAAGCAATAAATGAGCCAGGCAGAAACAAACATGCTGTTGTTTTCTTGGCTTTCTCTGCTGTCCTGAGCAAAGGATGTTTCTATATTCCTTTGAGAAAGCCATCCAATGATGGATAACTATTTGAAAACAAATGCATAGGATTGTACCAGCCACCTACTTCTCACCCTTAGAAAGAGTAGGAAAATCCACCCATCCATAAATATTTTTAGAATGATAGTTCTGAAAATAAAGTAGGATGGAACGTTCCCTATCAGGCCAGGCTGCAGCATTCAGCTTATATCAATTACTGTCTATTTGACATGCTTCATGCTCTCTTCATTAACAGGATGAAAGGTTTTATGGGATAATAACCCAGTTCCAGTGAGCAAATGTATTTGTGAGACCAAAGGCCGAGTCCTTTGTCCTTGCAGGAGCCTTGAGACTGCAGCAATTGGCAATGGTCTAGGATGGATAAATCACAGGAGCAAAACTTCTGTCCCATAGAGCACTGTCCCATCCATGAATCACTGAGGACAAAGGATCCTCACTGCAGGAAAGCTGAGAGAGCAGAGATCATCTTTTGACAGTGCTGCTACAGGAGGGAAATAGAACAGCCATTGGCTTCAGTTGGATATTGAAGATCCTGTAATTGGAGTTACTGCCATGTTAAATGGTCCCTCATGGTTTCCTCATCTCAATCAAGGTTTGATTGAAAGCCTGTGACCTGAAATTGTGGTCATTATCTTACCAGAACTTATTGGTTTTCTTGCTCTTCAGGCAGTAGGCAGATGGTAATTGCTTCCTGAAACATTTCTCAGCTGAGCAGCAGTGACAAACAATCTTCTCAGCTCAGAAAATCCCAGAGCCCATTACAAACTGCCTGGACAAAGAGGACAGATGTGTTTTCCTTGGATCTGGCAGGAGCCATGCAATAGCTACTCTCATCAGAGAAGAGGTATGCTTGACTAATGGAAAATAATCATACCTGGCTTTCCACCCCAGCTGTCCCACACTGTTAATCTTATTGTAGCTGCACTCAAATTACCAGTAGGGATCCTCTTCTCCTTCTGCATCAACTAGTTATGTGGAAAATCTCCTGTCCCAACACAACCAGAGCAGACTGTGAGTAAGAATGTGCAGGAAGGGATTGCTAACAAGAGGCAAACACTCTTTAATGTTCTCCAGGTTCTCCATTCCTCCACTGGGGCCAGCTGAGCTAGGACCCAGTGTGTGTTCCCTCTTGCAGCCTGACTTGGCTGGGTGCAAAGAGCACAATTTTCCCCCTGGCTGTGGTTTCTGGCTGTGTGGGACAGGACTGTATGTCAGGTTCTTGCTGCTAGGCTCTGTTCCAGTTCATGCAACCCATGCACTGCAAAAAGGACAAAACATCGGCATGGATCAAATATTATCACACAGTGGCATCAACATATCTCATTGTACAGTCCTAATCTATGTTCCACATAAAAATGTGCTATTCAAAACCCCACTGGTGGCTTTACTGGCAGGCATTGTGAGATAGAACCTGAGAGGAATCACAGTAAGGACTTCAGAGGTGTCTGTACTCATGGCAGATGAAATCAAATTACAGAAATTATTTGTTTTAAGCTCAAACCATGGACTGAATTTAGAGGTATAAATCAGTGTTCATCTTGTTGAACGATGGGTTTTTACAGGAGAGCATTTACTGCAAAAACAAAGCTTTTTATCCAAATCAGTGAGTGTCAGAGTTTGAATTATGGCTGTAAGAGAAAGTCTTTTGTTTCTGTCACCTCCTTAGTCAATGCTAATTTGACTAAGGTGTGAATGAGTTAGTGCTGCTCCCAAAAATCCTGTGATGTGCTAAGAGGCACCTTCTCTCCAGCACCTTTGGAATTCCTTTTAGACATCCTCAGAGAGCTTAGATGAAAAATCTGCCTTCAGATGATGGAAGACAGTTTAGTAACTTGCAGGATATTTATTTCAAGAAGCAAAGCTGTGGCTACAACAAAACAGCTGAAGAAAGGAGAGATACACAGTGGAGACACACTGAAAGTTTCTACTAATCTGCTCCAAGGTGAGACTGAAGGGCAACAGCCATGCCCAGCACAGCAAAGGAGCAGCATATCAGGAGATAGGAGCAGCCTGTGGAGCTCAGCAGCAGCAGATTTGGGAGATACAAGCTCACTCTGGACAGGGGAGGTGTGAACTGCAGAGCCACCTCAGGTGGGGTGGATATTAGCTCACTGCAGCACTTGCTCCAGAAAGCACTATTTACTAAAATAGGTATTTTTTCAATTTTCTGGTCTGACGTTATTTTGTGCGGGCCCCACAATCTCACTGGAAGCTTCTACTTGAAAAGTCTCCTTTAGCATCTCTCAGAATTGGGATATGCTAAACTGGCATGACAAAAAAAATAACAATCATTTGGGAGCAATTTATTTCCTGCTGTTATAGACTCACAAACACTCATTTCCATACCACCTACAGATATGTGTGCATCTCTTTGTTCTGATATTGAGAAAAAAAACTCATTTATATTCTTTCAGTACAAGCAATCCTTGGCTTGAATTTTTAGTTGGTCAAATAATGCTAAAGAAGGAAATATTGGAATTTCTGCCTGTGCCATGGGACTATTCTGGCAGGCAAACTCTTATTACAGCCATGGTCTTACCAAAGGAAAGCTAAATCTCCTCATTAAATCTTGGTTGTTGTTGTTTTCAAGAAGAGAGCCTCTCTACTGCAGGCAAAATGATGGAGCCACTTTTGCCTCCTGCCTCTGACTGACCTCTGGACATCAGAAACTCAGTCAGGAAGGCTTCATTTGGCAAGGACACATGCCAAAGCTCACCTTTCCAGAAGCATGTCCAAAATCTGAACTAGCAAGTTAAAAGTAAAGCAATTAAGAGCACACTCCGATTGAAGTGGCATTGACCCGATTTTGTGTATTCATTTTTAATTTTTCTTTGCATCCTTGGGCAAAATGCTTTAGCCTGAATGCAGCAGAATATCCAACTACCTAAGTCCTACAAGATTTGAGGTGCAATGCTAAAACAGAGCCCCCACAGCACTCTCCACTTGGTTTTTACTAGTCTGTCGTTTGTTAAAATGGATATAAAATTAGTCCTGCATTCCTACTGTCTTACCTGTTTGGGGAGAAGGAGAGAAGCAGAAAATATGGAGCGAGGATGATGTGACATAAGGATAATTCTGCTTATTTAAAAAAGAAAAACATCTTAGAATATTATCTTGTGAGAGATGCAGTTTGAAAGCAGTCTAAGAGATTTTCAGCAATTATGGTTAATGTATGTAGAAATAATATAAATGGTTAGTAAAATGTTGAATGTTGACTGGAAGATAAACTTGTTTATATGAAACTAGATATTAAAATTGCTTTTTTGACACTTCAAATGCAGGAAGATGTGTAGTCCTTCTACTGTCACTCTTAAGAAATGTTAATAAGATTTTTTGCTGCTGTATTTTAAATGGAAGTGGTGATGTAAACAAAACTGTAGATGGGTTTCTTTGCTCTGCTGGGGTATCCAGCTATCCTTCAACCCACCAGACAGACTTTTGTTTTCATATTCTGTGTAAAGTTGTCCAAGAACCTTTAACTTATGCCAGGATCCAAAACTGTGCATTCAGTGGACAAAGAGCACATTTCCTGACACCTACTCCCCCTGCTCTCAGCCATCTGGGGAACATTAATCCAATTATCAGCAATGGGTGAATGTCTCAATTAGGAACTTATACTGAAAGATTTAAAAAGAAAATTGTTGGCAATACCAGAGGTTAGGTTTTTATGCCAATGCAGCTTGAATGAACCTAACTTGAGCTGCCTTCATTGGAGGCACTAATCTCTGCCTTGGGACCTGTGATCACTGCTTGGCACTAACCTTGGAGCAACAGGCCTGCCCTCAGCTTTTGGTACTCTGCTAAGCAAGGGAAACCTAAAATCAGTCAGGCCTTGCTGAAAGCTCACATCAAAGTAAGCTTTTAATTTATTCTGAACCATTTTAAATACCTCACCCCCCCCCAAACAGCCAAAGTACCCATTGTACCTACACAGGCTCAATTGCCAGAATATTTAGCTACGTGTAAAACAGAAGCTATAACATTCACTATGCCTGTAATTCTGAAAATAAACTACTAAGAAAACATTTAAGTCTTTGCAAAGTAAGTTGGATTGTTTTCCTTTTGCTGTTCCAGTTTGGTTGCTTTTTTCTGAGAGCATATTGGACTGACTACCAAAAAGGAAGACAAGTTAAAAGTACAAAATCTATAAAAAACTAGTGTTCCAAGGAGCAAGCACTTGCACCTAAGAAATCTTTGTTGATTGCTGCTAATATCTATGATAATCAAGCTAAAAATACCCACAAAGCAATAGAATTTGCAGAGATGAGTCTATTGTCTTAAGCAAATAATGAAGCCAGGAACAGTTAAATTGATCCCATGACTCTCATTTCAATAATAAAGCAGCAACAACTCTTAATCTATAGCACTCAGTTTAAATTACAAACCCAGCGCTGAATGGGCAATTTCATTAGAGAGAACACAGCTAAGAGAGAAACAGCTGGCAGGGAAAAGGAGTCACCCCCATGGAAACCCAACCTTCCTGAGAATTTCTTGTTGCTCTGTACCCAGACTCATCATAAGGAGCAGTTCCACAAATTCCAGGTGCATCTGTTGGACGCTTTTGGTGTCCAAGCAATTCCCCTTTGTTTCACCCCCAGGCTGCCAGGATGCAGGGGGCTGAAGCAGCTGCCCCAGGCTCCGTGGGTGGTGTGGGCACTGCCCCAGGATGGACACAGGCATCACCAGGGACAGGGAGGGGAGCACTTCACCCCCACATCTGCCTGGAGCCCCCGACAGCACTGCCAGAGGGGCTCCAGGACACAAGACATGTGTGTCCCCAAGGATAGGAGCAGCTCAATGAGCAGATGGAAACTGGCTTTTTCCTCTTTTTAATTCCTGTCCCCGAAATCAACACATGGTCTGCGAGCCAATCAAACTCACCCACGGATACTAGCACTGCCTAGAAGAGACAGTTCTCTTTTTAAATTAGATCCTTTCAAACACTTACACAGATCCTTGGATATTGCAGGGGCTGTGGAACTGAAACCAATGAACATCCACAGTAGGTTAGGGAGGAAAGGCTTCCACCATCTCTCCTGGCAGCTGTACAGAGCTTCTGGGAGGAAGAACGTCCTGTTCTCACTGAAGGAGCAGGCAGGACTATAAATATCCACATGGAACATATTTACTGAAGGATGGAGTGCCATACTAACAACCATTTTTTCGTGGTAGGACCAAATTTCACAGGCATTAGCAACTTCCTGAAATAAAGTCAGAGAATGAGAGGATAACTGAGGTGAGAAGGGACCTATGAAAGCTTCCTGACAGCCTCCTGTTTAAAGCTGGGGCAACTTCTATCTAAGGGAGGTTGTTGAGGGCCTTTCCAATTCTCTTCTGATAAATCCCAAGGATGGAGAGCCCACAGCCTCCCCAGGAAATATGGTTCCTGTGCTGCATAACCCTTACTCTGAGGATTTTTTCCATATACAAACAGAAGGAATTCCTCTTGCTGCAATGCATGACCACTGCCTTGTCATCTTCCAGCACGCTGTGGCAGAATCTGGATCCATCATCTCTCCAGTCCCTTTCCATGAATGGTAGTGATTAGATGCCCCCTTATCTCCTCCAGGATAAATAACCCCAGCCCTCACAGCCTCTCCTGACACACCATGTGCTGCACTGTCCTGAACACCCCATTGACTTTCTGCTGGACTTGCTTCCCCTAGGTGACCTCTCTGTGGCCCAGGGACACACCAAACCCACACTTTTCCACCTGTGAGCTGCAGCATCACAAGTGCTGAGTGAAGTGCCTGGCCTGAACACACCTGAACAGCCCAAAACACAGGCAGGTGTCAGCACATTAAATACCCTGCAGTGCCCCAGGTCCCCTGGGTCCTTCCTGCAGAGCTCCCTGAGCTGTCAGTCCCAGCCCATGATGTGTCCCCAGGGCAGGACTGGCTGTTTTACCTCACTGAATGTCATGAGGTTTTCATTACCCTGCTCCTCAAGATTTCCAAGGTTTTTGCCCATCATTTACAATGGACCTAAAGGGTTTGGTAACATATTCTGTGTGCCTTCATGAAAAAGAGGATTGACTCTTTTTCTCTGCTAAGGTGTCTGTGCATTTAGCCAGTCTCCCTCATGCCATGGTGGTTTACATTCTTAAGCCCCAAATTCCAGATGACATCAGTTTTTAGTGACTGCAATGACCTTGAAAATCCTCCTGTGCAGCAGCAGGATCAGGATGTCAGCATTAGTGGGGAATGAGGTTGTTTTAACAGGACTTTGCTGCAAAGGAAGGAAGATTTAGTTGCTGCTCAAGCGGAGGTGGGGGAGTGATGTTGAAATCTATAACCAGTATCCCTATTTAAAATTCTGTTAGCAAAATTTATGACACACATTGAAGCCTCATTTTTCCCCTAGTAAGAATATTTCTTTCAGCTATTCATTTTACATTTCATGAGACCTTCTGCAGATGCAGAGAGCTATATCACTCTATTTTGCTCATACAGCATCCTGAGATCTAGATGCTTCAAAACCTGGGTGTATTGTAATGACTCTATAGAATATCTCAATGAAATTCTACATCTGCATCCTTGATAATTCATTTTTATTCAAGTGGAAATATTCATTGCAGCTCTTGCAAATGCTGATATAAGCCATGGAGTGGATGTTCACAAAACTCAACCTTCTGTGCCCAGAGCCTTCATAGAGTTCATCCTATGGGATCTCCTTTATCACAGGAGTTGTGTGAAACATTTCCTCTCCCTGATGAAATTTCTACTTTTCCCCTCTCTTGCTGCAATTACAAATGCATTGTACAAGTACACTAAGGCTGTGCTGCTTTAATTTTGTTATAACACCCAGGGAATAATTAATTCTGTATCTTCTAACAACAAACAAATATATTCATTCAAAAACTAAATATTTACTTGCCAAGGAGCCATCACAAGTTGTTGTGAGTACTTGTCTTCATCATGTGGGGGAAATTAAATGGACTTTGTACCATAATTCTGCTGGTATAATAAAGGATTATGCACGACAAGGGAAAAGTGACCCTATTTGGTTGGAAAGAAACACAAGCCCTTCTCATGAAACTTTACTTCATATTGCAACAAGCTCAGGTCTTATCAAATATGAGAAGTTTGGTCTTTATTGTACTGAGACACCCTGTCTGCTCAGGAGGGACTGGACTAACCTAGTTTAGATTTGAAGAAAACCTTGGGTGGTACCAAATGTCCAGGTGAAACATGTGCAGCCAGAAGAATTCTCATTCCCTTCCCATCTGCTAACATAGAATTAATGAAGTGGGAATGCTCCAAATAAAAAATAAAACCAAAATTCTTTAAAAGCCCCAGAATCTAAATAGCTAAAGCTGAAGGTAGACAGGTTGCCCAGATGTCTGCACCCAACTGCAGCTGGTTTGTCCTTTTCAGCCTGGTGAGGATAGATCAGAAAGCATCAAAGATCCTGCTTTGGGTCTTGCTTTAACAGATCATAATTGTGCACATCCCATTGTCTGCAGCTGAAAACAGCATTGGGGCTGTTTTTGTAACAGAGGTGCATTAGGTAAACACATTTCCTTAGCATTTACTGGACCCAAACCCTAGAAGTCTCCTAATTTCTGTTTCTTGGACACATCAGTTGTAGGTAAAACCCTCTGCCCTGTAGCTGAGGCACACAATTTACACTCCTACACAGCACATTCTGTTACCCTCCTTGTTTGTTTGCTGGCACTGGGGAATCTGATTTTACCCCATCTTCTTTGGAAACATCATAGTGCTGGAGGTTTTGAATTTTGACCCTTGCCTTAAGGCTACTTAACATTTGTTCCAGTCCTTTTAGATTAGATATCCCAACTTCTAACTGGCTTTAGGAGGTTAAAACACATAGAGAACCTTTAGCTTTTTACATCAACTAATCTATTGCTAAACCACCAGCAGTCTCCCTCTCTCTGCAGATATGCTAACCTCCTGTCACTACATGAAAGGGTTTAACAGTTTCTAGGACACAGAATACACTCAAGCACAGAATTCTGAACTGCTTTTCACCATGGATTTCTTGTACAATTTGAGGCTTGCAAGGCATTGCCCAAATGAGACACGACAGTTCTGCTTTTCCAACAAAAGTAGCAAAACCCACAAACACACGACCTGGTGACCACACTCCAGTCCCAGCAAAGCCCTGCGTGGTCAGATAAATCAGGTGCACACAAGTGCCACACAAGTGCCACACAAGTGCCACACAAGTGCCAGAGCTGCTTCCAGCCCACACCTGGGGCAGTGCAGGGGCACACCTGGACTCGAGGGCACAGGCACAGCTCCCTGTGGGCACAAGCCACCCCCCAAGGGCTCTGTGTCCCTGCACAGCTCTGCAGCCTCTCCAAACCCCTTCCACTGCAGGTTTACACCTTCCAGGGAAGATGTTTTGCCACTCTGGGGAGCAGAGCTTGGCCCAGCAAGTGCCCCATGCTGCCTGCAGCCACCCAGCTCTGACTGCTGTGCACAGGGCAGCAGCACAGCCTGGGCCAGGTGACTGCCCAGGGCATGTGAAAAAACTTCCTAAGCCACTTTTAGCCATGTTTAGGAGAGAGGCTTATGCCTAACCTTTAGACAAAAGACGTTGTTGTGTGTTTGTAGGCATGTTCACAATCCTGAAATGCAGGGAATCTCCCCTGGATAATCCCTGGGCAGTTAATGAGTTAAGGACTGCACAGGGGCTCTGTGCTGGACACACAGGGAGCTTGCCCAGGAGCAGCAAACAGCCACACTGTCAGATTTTGCTCCTTGGGAAGACACCTGGGAGCACCTTTCCAGCACTGGAGCAACTGCCTCAGTCTTCCAGAGCTGTGTCCTGTTCTCCTAACCTCTCCCTGCCCAGCTCTGGATTCAGTAATGCTTAAAAAAGAGCACATGTAAAGGTTCTTCCATCTCAGCTCTTACATAGATACTAGGCCCTCCTCAAATGCACTCCAGCAGTGGTTTTCTGGAAAAACAGGCAAATTTTGAAAGTGAGACTTGAGACAAATAGCTGAAAAGCAGTTGTTACACCAAAGAACTGCCTGTGCTCAGACAATTCATAAAAACAAACCTGACAGAGTTTGTGCTCTTGTTACTTTGGCCCTGAACAGATACAAACCTGCAAACATAGGGCAGTGTGGAGAAGTCATTCTCCCTCTTCCAGAATGAACAGAAAAAACTGGGTTTTGCTGATGTGCTGAATACTGAGCAGTAGATACTCTCAAATAGCTTTCCTGGCCAGGGCCCTTCAGCAGAGAATTTAAATCTGCCTCTTGGTCCTGCAGAGGAGATCTGTCACGAAGGAACAGAGCTGCTCACTCACCTTCTCATATGTCATCTCCAGCAGCACTCTGACTGTCTAGAACATTTCCATTATCCACCTGTCAGTGCTAAAATGGAGAAAAGGAAAAATATGGAGCGTTCTGTAGACTACATTTTACTGAAAGGGTAAGGAATGCTTTCAACAGTGTGTTGAAAAGCACGGTACATTTTCTATAAAAGGATAATTTTTTTTTAATCTCAGGGTTTTAATTTAGGGAAAAAAAAATGTAACTGGAACAGAAAGTCCTAATTTATTGAATATTTGTAATTAGATATTTGATTATGTTCAATATATAGTATCTTTTGATCTGCTAGCAGCCAAATGCTGCTACAAACAACACACTGATGATGATTCTATCTTTCCAACAGCAGTGTCATCCTCATCTTAGAGGCACTACAGCCACATAAATTTCTTCTCAGTAGATGGACACATGTTTACACATCCTCATCACCTCCATGTGCTATCTCAAGACTGCAGACTACACTCCAGGGAGGGCTGTGCTCCAGAGGGGGGTACCAACATCCCCCTTGGACAGCAGCACCCTCTGGGCTGGTCCATGCAGCCCTACACATGCACCTGTGGATTATCTGAGGTCTGTACAGCTCCTGAACTGGTCTGGAAAAATGTTCAAATTAATTAGAATTATCATCAGCAGGCAGCTGCTTGCAATGCACTGTAGTGAGCTAGAGCCTGGGCTGCCACCCAGCAAGGGTGACAGCCTCCCCTCAGACAGCCCTACCCCAAAAACACCTTCCCCTCTCAGGATCTGGCCTTGGGAACCCAGAACAACTGTGGATACTCCAGATCTGCAGAGGATTTAAGCAGCTTGCTCAGGAGCAGACTCTCCTGAAACATTGCATCTCAGTGCTGACATCCCCTGGGGGAAGAATCAGTAGGAGCTAGGGTTTAACCTTTTGGGATGGCAGTATGTGGCATATGCTTGAGATAATCAGTGGAATTGCTGAGTGAAAAGCTGTATTATCTTAAAATAAATATGGTTCACCCAGAAAGGTATTCAAGCTCAGCTTCATGCAGTATGAACAATTGTTCACATCCTGTAGCATGCAGCCCTGAGCAGTTACTACAACAAAAAGGGATTAAGTGCCTCTAATTATTATTATTGTTATCCAAACATTTTGTCATCAGTGAGCCTGTAATAAATAAGCATGACATCTCATGGGTACAGCTATCAAATTTACTGTCACTAGCTGAGCTGTTCTGATTAAGGGCCAGAGTTTCTCCAGTAAATACACAGATCCCTCTCTAAGGACTGAAGAACAAATGAGAACTGAAAATCTAAGGGAGAGAAAGAAAGGGCTATCATGTGATTCTTTGCTCAGAATGTCATGTTTCTGTAAATATAAAAAACAGTGGTAAGAGTCCTTACCCCACTCACAGGGACTCCTCTCTTGTGTTATCCATCAGTTATTCCACAGGCTGGAGGCAGCTCAGTGCTGCAGTGTTCATGGCACATCCCTGCACTAGCACAGGAGACAGTGTGTCCTGTCCTGGAGACCTTCAGCAACATGAGCAATCCTCCTGCTCCTTTCCAGGCTGCTTTAAAACACCTGTAAAATAAGCTGACTTACTTAAAGCTACCCTGATGCTTAAACTTACAGCTGAGATCTCCAAAATAGATTTTATGACCCTTCAGAGACAGACACTTAACACAGTTAGTTTATGTTTACTCAGCTTCCCCCATTTTAATTTTGGTTCACTAGCAATTTCCAGCTGAAGTCTGTAAATGTTTAATTTTTGGTAGTGAACAGGACTAGAAACAATCAAGGGAGAGCCACCCTCTTAGATAAGTTCTGGTAAATTCTAGACATTCAAGATGCAAGTAGGCAAAATAGATCAGTTTTCATCTGATAGTTTTTGTTTTCATGATTTGGAGAAAATAAATGCTTTTCCAACTTCCTCTGAGGATTTCACAATTGCCTTACCCTCTGTTTCTTCCTGAGAAATGTGATGAAGCAGAAAGAGAAAAGGTATCCCATTCTCTTCTGACATCTCCTGCTGGGACATAAACATCCTGTTCCACCTCAGAGCCTGCCTTGAGCCACCTTCACTGGGATCCCAGTCATAAGTGCTCTTCTCTATCAATTTTAGATATGCCATTGCCATATTCCAGGGCTTCTGTCACTGCTGCCCTCACTCCTGCTCAAAGTCTCCCTTCTTGCTGTTGAGCTGGCATTTCTTTCCATCCATTGCCTCCATGGCTCTTCTGCACTGACCAGTGAAGCCTCATGGCCAGTTGTACTGATTTCATCTGGACATTGTGCAGTCTTTGGAATCTTACATAACTAGAGCAAGAAACAGCCCTGTCACCCATCTCTGGAGCTCTACAAAATTCTCTCAGGTCTGGGAAGGTACAGATTTCAGTGAGAGCTTTCTCTGTGCCTGGGGAGCTCACAAAATCCACCTGGACCCTCCAGCATCAAGTGAGCCCTGGCTCTATGGCATCTTCTCCTGACCTCAGGCAGCAGGGACTTCCTTGCCCACCTCTCTCTGAATCTTGTAGGAACCATGTCTTTAAGCCACCATCCCTCTATCAAAGTGGTGGAATTGTCTGTCAGGGCCAGAAGCTTTTAGGAGGGATGGGTAGACACACAGAGTCTGGGCAAGCAAAGTCCAAGTCTGTGCTTTGAACCTGAACTCATCAAAGTCCACTCTGCCTGGAGCACAGAGAGAGCTCTCAGGGGTTTCACCTCTTCTCCAGGACTCAGCAGTCCTGAGATGGTTTGCAAGGTGATTGTTTACTGTTTGCTCCTCCAAATAAAGTTTTGCTTCCTTGCTGCACTGTGGTGATCTACCCTCAGCAGATAAAGTGGCTCCTGATGATCTCTCCACAGGGCCATTGTTTGTTGCTGTAACAATCAGAGGAGCAGCAGGAGGGGTTTAAGCAGCCTGCCTCCAGCACACACAGCTCAGAGAAGATGGGAAGAGAGAAGGAGATGGCAGAGGGAGAGGTAATGGAGAGCACAGAGAAAAAAAAGAAGGGGAAAAAGAAGATGAACAGGCTTGTTTCTCCTCAAGGTCCACAGTTTCCCAGGAAGGACAGAAATGTTATCCCAGCTGCCCCTGCTAAACACAGCACAGGCCAGACACAGGGACACCAGGCTTCTTTCCTGCTCCAGGCAGCTGAGTAAAAGTAGCTGTTTCCTGAAGAGCCATAGGAACTTGTGGGGTCATTCCTCCTAGTAGCTGAAAAGGAGTCTCACAGATCAGAAAGGAAATGTCTCAAGTCTCATCTCACTGATTTTCCAGGAAGCTCTCTGAAGCATCCACCAGCAGTACCCAGAAACTCCTTCCTTAGAACCACAGCAGAACAAAGAGAACACTGAGAGGCAGGAGAAACTCAAGGGGAAGGAAGGCTTGGCAGAAAGTAAAGTAGCTTCTTTTCTTGCTGGAGTTCTCTATCCTGTAATTTACCCACAGCATAACTGTGCAAATTTGTAATAATGGCTGGGAGACCCATTGTGAGCTACTGAACCTTATGAATTACAAAGTAATTGGGAAAACACAATGAAAACAATGTTTTGCTCCATAAAGCGTTCCTAGTTCCTTTACTGGGATGGCTACAGGTCTAGTTATTTAAAAGAACACTTTGCAGTATGCTGCCATACTTAAGAGGGGATGCTTAGCAAAGAAACAAACAAAGAAATCCTGAAGTCCTAATAAAAGACATTTCACTGTGAGCAAGCAGATCAAAACTATTACAGCAGTAAAAATTAGGTCTAGGAAGAAATATCCATAACCAAATGAGCTGTACAGGATTTTACAAGAGTGCAGGTCAATGAAATTACATTTGGGGCTGTGGTGCAAACCCTCACTCACTGCTCTGTGTTTTAGGGAAGCCCCCTTGTCCTTGTGCAGGTGGCACAAGGCAGAGCTCAGAGCCCTGTGGTGTGAGCAAGGACCCTCCTCTGCAGCCTCTCCTGCCCTCCTGCTGTCCTTGGAGCTCCCTGGGGCAGACTGTGCTTCTGAGAGCTGGGGATGCATCATACACAATCATTCAGAGAAGACAAAATCCTCTGCCATAACACTGGCAGACCTCAAAATGAGTAAAGATCTGGGAATGGACAGCAACAGGTAGAGTTCACCCCACGAGCTCTGGCTGGAGCATGGGCCAGGCTGCACCTTCAGACACATCCTGAGCCCCTGCAAGCCTCAGAACCACTGTGAAATGAGGAAAACGTTGCCCTCTGCTTTGTCATTTCTCTCTACTTCCAGCTATAATACTGATACTCACCCTTCATGTGCACAGTAATAAATTAGGAACACATACAAGATGATAAAGATGGTTGTTTCCCCTACCTTTTCTTTTTTTCTTTCTCTGGATTTGCTACAGATGAATGAGTTTAATTCTTGCTCTTTTTCTTTGTTGATTATTTACTGTTATTTGATTAAATCTACAAAAGGGAATTTTCTAATATGTAATGCTGTATTAATGGGATTTGAGGAATGTATATGCCATCTGACCCTGATACCCATTGTTGAATAAGTATTTCTGAGATGGATAACTGCCCACAGCCCCTTTCAAAATCCACCATGGTGCTTTTTAACCCTCTTAATTTTTTGAATCCTCTATGAGGATTCTTCCTTCTCCCATTAAAAACCCTGTGAATGCTTTCAGCATTTGAAGAAACCAAATCCTTCTAATGGTTTTGCTGGTGATTTGCTTAGGGTTGTAGTTCAGCTGCCTGAGTTTTAAATCTTGATGTTATTTGCATTTGTATTAAGTTAATCAGAACAACAGGCTGGCCTTACCCCCACAGATGTCTGATTCCAACAAGGGTGAGGGGAGTTGCTTTAAAATTGTTAAAAATTCCCATAAGCCTCTATCATTGAGTATGTGCCTAATTTTCCTACTAAATTTCCCTTTTTAAATAAGATTATAAACCTAAGAGGTTCAATATTTGCAGCATTAGGATATACCTTTCCCAACCTTTTTCAATCAGCATTATTAGCATTTGGCCACAAGCCTGGCCCACATAAATCACGTGAAGCAGACTGTCACCCTCAGGGCTGTCATACAAATATGGCAGGCTGGCCTCTGAAATAGCACTGCAGTGGTCACATTTTACATTCACAGAGATGTATTTATGCTAAAGGGATCCCACTCCAGCACAAGATACACGACTGCCACTGGGAATCCAGTATCTCCTGTGCCCAAGCTAACAGGAACACAGCCTGCACAGCTCACAGAGAAGCAAGACTTCAGACATGGAAACCAGCATAACCCAAAGATGCCTGTGAACCTCTGACTCAGTCTGAGCAGAATCAAATCCTCAAAGTTTCCCTGGGTAGCTGCCAGTAAACTCAGCTCTGAGAAGAAAAAAAGGTGAAAGCCAGAGTTGGGCACAAGAGAAAAACAGTGGCAGTTCCTTGAGTTGAGGTAGGAAAGGAAGAGGGAATATAAGTCTTTGAGATAAGAGAGAAGAGAAGAGAAGAGAAGAGAAGAGAAGAGAAGAGAAGAGAAGAGAAGAGAAGAGAAGAGAAGAGAAGAGAAGAGAGAGAAGAGAAGAGATCAGCTTGGCAGGTAGACATAGCTTTCCTACAAGTTACATTGTCCCCTGGGAAACACTGGTGCACCAAGAAGTTTGCCTATTCTTTCTAAATGTGACAATTAGAGATATTCCCTCTTCCCACACATCTTACTCCAAATAGAAATTAACTGAAATTGAGTGACAGGGGATTTAGTCCTCTTACAACATCAGATTTTCTATCTGACTCATGAAATGGCAATCCATCTTGGATAAAAGTTTGGGAAGGACCAGTTTCTGCCAGATGGAGAAAATTCTGGCTCGGGAGTCCGTGATGCTTCTGTAAAAGCCCTTTAAACATTTAGCAAATAATTAATGTTTAAGTAAATTTTGAGTGAGGACGACCTTGGAAATAACAAGACATCTCTTCTCAGTTTTAGTTAAGTTTTGCTGCCTTCTCAGAATGTCCCCTGAACTCCTCATTTACACAGAGACATTGCCTGTCACGCAGAGGCACAGGGAATGCTGTGAGGGTAAGAAAACATCATTGCCCACTCCCACAGGGAGAGTTGACTCAAGACACCCACACAGCAGAAAGCAAAGGCAGGGTTCCTGTGTTTGTGTTGATGGTGGCTGTGAGGAAGCTCAGGGAAGGCTGTGATGTGATGGGGACAGGCTCGGCTGGCTCGCCGCCGTGCGCAGCACTGCTGTAATAAACACCTCCCCTAATAAACACCTGAACACAGCTCAAACGGGATCAGCCTTCCCCAAAACATGAATATCAAACCACACAAACCACAGTGGCACCTTCTCCTTCAACACTGACACTGTGATCCATGAGACTGTAAGCACCATCCCACCAAACTCACTTAATGTGTGTGTTTTGGATGCTCCAGATGTTCCCAACGTTCCTTCCAAACCTCTTTATGTCTCCTGGTGAACCAGGTTTGCTCCTGGCACAGCAGTGCAAAATGCAGCTGTGACAGTACCATCACACAGAGCAGGTTCTTAGAATTTATCCAAGCTGTAGAAAAGAAATAGTATAAGTAGTGCTGCCTGCTGTGTGCCATTTGGGTGGAACACATATCAGCATCAAGCACAGAAAAATTTGATTTTTTTCTGACTGCAAAGCATAGCATTCAGAATGGAAGATTAGAAGAAAAAAAACATGGCAAAGCAGGGTATATTTTGAAACGTCTCCCAAGTGTTAAAAACTGTTTGAGGATTGTTATTTCTATAGATCTAGATTCTAACATAAGACACAATGTTTTTCTGCCCTGAGAGAGCAGGGTGGCTGGATGAGACAGCTACACCCTTTTCAATAGAATATCACAGAATGCACTGGTTTTTCACCACAGTACCACTGGAAGCACACATCTTCATTACCCAATGAATATAAGGAGAAAAAAAACACTATTAAAGGATCTCAGTCTATGCTGCAAACATTACTGGTCTTGAAAGTGCTTTGAATGGTTATACATGGAGCTTTGTTCATGTAAATAGGCAGCAGAACTGTGGTAGTCAGTACCTGTATATAACCACACACATAGAAAGCATTGCAAGGTCTGGGTCTATTCTTCCCAGCTCTTATCAATTCCTGTTATTAGAAGGCAAAGGGTATTTCTGACCCACTCTGGAGCTTGTTTCTTAAATTTGACTGAACCAAGCACATACACTTTTGGTGAGAAACAAGTTTCACTGGTAACAGAACAACTCATAACTTTTTCAGCTCCGGCGTTCTTTCACGAAACTTCAGCTAAAACTTCATCTTTTATGCCAAACTATCACAGAAGACACTGAAATTACAAAAACTCCTGTTTGTTAAGATCACAACTGCTTTCAAGTTGCACAACTGAACAAAATAAAAGCTGCTTTCCTTTACCACCCAAGATGCTGCTGCATTTCAAAGGAGTGATAGCCAAATGCATTCAGATGATAAGAACAAACTGTTCAAGGAATGATTCTCAGCAATGACTAATATTCAATAATAACAGCCATGAAATGAAAGCAGCGTTAAGTTTTATTAAATGATTTTCCACTGCCTCCACATTGAAGCATTAGCCTGTGCAGCAGAGAGCTCAACTAAATTAACAGTTGAGAAAGAAGTGTCAGGAGCTATTACCAAATGTATTCCCAGTAATGAAATGCAAAGTCCATGGGAGCAGTTGTTTTATAGATGTGGAAGGGGGGAAGGAAAGGCAATCCTTGTCGGTACCCCATGAGAAGTGGAAGTACCAAACTCCTGCACTTCACCCTTCTCTGCAGAGTCCCCTGACCACGTACATACTTACTGTGCTGGGAATGAGCACAGGGCAAACTGGGGGCTCAAAGGCCAAGAGGATCCAGGCTATGTCCCAGTGCCAGCAAACCAGAATCCTCCCAGTGCTCACTCCCACAGAGGGGTAAGTGCTTCCTGCTTATTCTGCAGCTGTTGCCTCAGCAGGGGCAGACCTTGCAGTTGAAAAGTGCTTCCCCAGCACACTGAACAGAAGAAAAAATTGTAGCCTAAGTGCATGTATTTCACAGCCAAATGGACTTATTGCAGATGTGGTGGACCCCTGGTGTCCCTGTGGAACAGGGATGATGCCAGTCAGCTCCAACAACAGAATGTGCCACCAGCATGTGTTGTGGCCCTTGTTCTCAGCTCAGCTCAGAGACCCCAGAGACTCTAGCTCCCCTTTCCAAACAAGAAGGAAAGTGTTCCCAAAGTACTTGCTCTAGGTAAAACACCTCAGGTTTGGCCTTCCCAAATGACATCACACACAGACAAATGTTTGGCCATCCTGCCACATCCCTGGCAGTGTCCAAGGCCAGGCTGGACAGGGATTGGAGCACCCTGGGACAGTGGAAGGTGTCCCTTGGCAGGGGCTGGAATGGGATGAGCTTTAAGGTCCCTTCCAACCCAAACCATTCTGGGATCCTCTGTCCCTGCTGGATATGGCCCTGTAGTGGTGTGAGTGTATCCCCCATGAGGAACCCAGCAGAGTTACAAGGACTGAAGTACTGCAGACAATTGAGAGTTCTTCCAGTTCAGACAAATAAATAAAATAAATTAACATGGTGCACACAGTGTGACCCAAATCCTTTTGTTCCTTCTTGTTGGGCCAGTGCTGGTACCTCCTGATGTGCTGTAACTCCCACTGTTTAGTCATCTCAGAGTTAATTATACATCTACTCCTAAGTTTCTTTGATCCATTATTTTTACAAGTAACTAAGAGAGTTCAGTCTAGAAAGATATTCAAAGGAAGATACCTTGTTCATGAGCTATAATTATCAGCCTAGAAAAGAGTTATCTGAGACTAGAAAATTTCAAGGGGAAAAAAAAGAAAATTTAAACCAAGATGCCATGCCTGAAAAATGGTCAGCCACATTCACACTGAAAATCAAATCTGACCTTCATACAACTAAACACTGGGTAGACCACTCATGGGTATTGTGGATTTATCAGCAATTGAGCATCTAAATCAGAAAGCACAATGTTCAACCACAGGTTCTCAGGCTCCATGTAGGAAACACTGGAAGGAACTTGTGGTCACACAATGAGAAGGTCACATAAACTCCTTAGTATCTTTAAACTGTTAACAGCATTCCCCATCCAATGCTGCCATCCTTACTGAAACCTCAGCAGCTGGCCAGATGAAAAAACCATCCTTGCATGATAAAAAGTGAATTTACTACCCAAAAAGATCAATTACAAAGGCTGGTAGGTCAGAGACACTACAAAAGACACACAATTAGAAATACAGGCACATTTTAATAAAATATGAAATACCAATTACTTTTCTTAGCTGTTCAGCTTAGTCATTAATACCTGCTCTGGGATCACTTTATGCCACAGCAAATAAAGGAAAGGTGACAAGGGAGCTCCAGTCACTGTGGCTGTAGGAAATGACAGGTTTTGCATCACCAGCTTTCTTGCCCTTCCTACTCTCTGCCTCCAGGGATCTGAACACTCAAGTCTCACTCTGATTAAACTCCATGTGTAAACTCCATCAGAAGTATCAGTTTACTTATATTTTCTCGGTGGAAAAAGGGGGGAAACAAACCAAGATGCATGTATACATAAGAGCAAAAGCCTAATTCCTGTGAGGCTTCTGCTGTGGCAGATCTGATGAGACAGAGAACTCGCAGACCTGAACATACCTGCCCAGCACCATGGCTGGACACACAGCCCCAGGTGACTCCCTGAGCTCCCACAGGAAGGATGGATCATTCTGCAGCCTCACCCCTCTCTCTTGCATGCCTGCCTCATCTGAGCTTCCATCTGAGCTATGACTCTGCTTTCATATAGTTATGGGGCAAATTGTCCCAGCAGTGCTGCCCACAGAGCCTGCACAGTCACTGTGACAGACAGAAGGCATTAACCAGCCTTGGTCCCAGTGAAGAACGCTGCAGCTGCCCCAGTGTGTTCCTGTAACAGGCCTAGGGATGCCTCCATGGTCTTAAGAACATTTGTAAACCTTCTTCATAACTATTAATTACTTGGAAATACAAAAACCTAATCAGCTCACAGAGCTGCCCTGCCTTGGCCTATTTACACAACACATTGTTTTGCTGCCAGTTACTGTGCCTGAGCTGTCACAGCAGATTTCCTTCCCCATCCAAGTCTGGATGTGCAGTGACTGGCATGTTTGTGCTGGAGCATTACTTATGCAGGCCAGAAGGTCCCCATGTCCCCTCCACTTCTTCAAGGGCATCTTCCAGCTATAACTGTCTGTGCTATAAATACTCCAACCTGGGCTCTCTTTCCCTGGCTGCCAGGGTGAAATAAGAACACACAAAGGTATGGAATGCACTCAGACTAGAACAGACCCACCAGCTGGCAGAAGGGCCACAGACCACTTGAAAAACTGTTCCATGGTATTAAAACTTTGCATCTCATTCCCTCCAACTCCAAAGCATCACAGTTTTTTTCCCAACATCGTATAGCTGGTACCACCCTGTTCCAAACACCATCACCACATGAACCTGAACTGATCACAGGTAAGTGTGCAGTCCTGCTGGGTGATAACACTGAACTAGACCCCTCCTGATACCCACTACCTCCTTTTAGCTCCAAATCCAAAATACAAACAAGAAATCCAAGCTAAGAAAAGATTCAAGATCAAAGTCTGTTAATGAGGATATGTAATGTTGGTTATGCTCAGCAGTAAGAAATCTACAGCTTGGAGATTGAAATGTGGTCTTGGATTAAACCTGGTCCTGGTTTGATTCTTGAGAGACACGAGAGATAAACTGTGAAAGAGGTGACATAAACAAAATGGCTTGGCTTTAGGTGGAGGACAACTCCAAGATTTAGATTAACTCTACAAAAATAATGGAACTCTGGCTTTTTCTTTTCTCTGGCAGCTCTTCAGTCTGTTTTTTTTGCCCTCTGATTGTATTGCTATTTTCAGGAGTTCCTTGGAGGGGTACAGAGGTCTCTAACTAAGGTACATTAGGCTTTTCTAAGGACCTAGGTGAGCCAAAACATTGCCAAAATTAGGTACTCTGATTTGTTTTTCCTATCATTTCCCAAGCAGCTACTTTCCTTCTTTGAGCACACAGAAGGATTGCAGTGCCTAAATTTAGTGTTTAAGGTGGAGGCACAAAATTCTTCCTATCCCCCTCCATGCCTGGAAACAGTGAAGGTTAAGTATAGATCAGGATCTCTCAGCACAACTGCATTCTTATTTCCACCAAGCCCATTTTTCCTTTCTCAGGAAAGATGCATTGACAAAATTATAACCACACAGACCCATTCATGAGAATGAGCAAGGAGGCATTTCCTCCCTTTGCCTTGGTGTCCTGACTCTCTGCAGGGGATTAACACACATGCCCAGCCAGACTGCATGGTCACTTCACTCACACTCAGTTCAGCAGCCACCAGATTGCCCCCAGCACTGGCTTCAGGTTTGCTGTCTCTTCATTTTATGACTGTCCCTCTTTTCTTGGCTTCTTTGTGCCTTATGAAAACAATATGCAAATTTCTTCAAATCTATGTCCCAATTCTATCTAAATTCATCAGCAGGCTTTATTCTGTTAGTTTGTTTTTCCCTTTTGGAGAATGGCCTCATCATACCCCTCACTCATGAAACAGATCTCATCTCCACTCCAGAATGTCCTTACAAACAGCAACACATCCTGTCTCCTGCAGGGCTCAGGCAGCAGGAGCTTTCTCAGGGAGGTTTTGGAGTGGAGCTGCCCAACTCACCCCACTCCTGCAGTGCTCTTGAGCCCTCACACTGCTCTGAACTGTGGCTGTGCACATGCTGAGCCACTGATGTGTGAGCGAGGTGTTTGGTGACATGTGTGTAAACTGAGTTCCAAGCAGCTTTTACAGGCAGAAAACACCACCACTGAGAAAGGGGGAAATGAAAGACTGTCAGAGTCAAAGCAGTTCCAAAGTGATCTGGAGAATCTGTGAGTTGCATAAATGTACTGACCTGATCATTTGGCACCTAGACAGCCATGGACTCAAACTTCTCTGAAAACCAGTAATAGCAGATACTAATTTTTATAAAAACCTTGAAACCACTGCCTAAAACCAATGTAAATCTTGTGAACTGAAGAAATGATGGAATATTTTGAAACGTTTGGGTATCTTGTGCATCTTCTAACTCTTCTGTATCCTGTATCTAAGAGAGTGCAGCTGATACCTCATCTACTCTCAACAGGCAAATGTTTGCAGCACCTTTTCGTTGACTTCTACAGGAAGAGATGGCAATCTGAGCCTGTCTACATCCTTCTGCTGCTCTGACCAACTGTATCTTCCCACACTGCACCTACAAGAAGAGTTCCCCAAAAAGTAAATTCAGCACATCTGAGAGATTAAAAGACCCTCACATCTAAATGCTACTGGAGATTGGTACAACCTGTGGCTGGGAGATGTTCCATGAATTCAGATATCTGAACTCCACTCCTGGCATTACTGCAGATCCTCATAACCTTGAGTAAGTCATTTTGCTTTTCTTTTTCTGCTCTTCTGGTTTGTTTTTCAGGTGAGAGATCCCCTGGGAATGGCTGTGTCTCACACAGTGTGCTGAGATAGCAGAACCCTAAGGTGTAGGACTGCAGACTTGACTGGGCAGTACACCTGATTAACAAAGCTGTAAGGAAATGTTTCCTATCAAAACTTACTTATCAGTTAAAATTTTATTACATGTGCTTTTTGCATAAGAATTGTCTTTTCCATTTGAAACTAGACATATGAAAAAATGTCCTGAAGCTCAAGAGAGTTGGATTGATTTGTCATTAACATCCACAGGGACATATTGCAAGGTCTGGTTCCTGTGCTGCCTATAATCTTCTGGCTGCTGCCCATTTACAACAGATGGGCTGGACTCCCTTGAGACTCACAGCTACCTCTCAGGCCCTGATACAGCTATGGAAATTGTTCTTGGTCCTCTGGCATAGCTCTGCCTCTGGTTTTTAATGTCTTCTGAGAGAACATCATGCCTGCACACCCCCTTTCTGCAGTGATCTGACAGTGCAGAGTAGTGGTCCATGTCCTACCTCCTGTTTGCAGAGACTTTGCTCTCAGGTCAATGCTCTGTCTGGTAATTTGTTCCCATCAATGCTTTTTTGTTTACTGCCTAGGAAAAGTGTCTCTGGCAAACCCATGGTATTTCACGAAAATCCAGGGAGCATTAGTCAGAAAAGGGCACAGTTGTTAAGCAAAATTATTGGAAGTATGTTCATCTCTCCCAAATGCACTGTAATATATTCTTACTGTGACTTACACATTGCAACAGTGGCTCATGGAACAGGTTCACACTTATTTTAAGGCATATCCTCTTCTAGGTCACTGCAGGTGACTTCTAAAACTCCTAAGAAAGAAAGAAATTAGATTTCAAGGACACTTTTTGAAGATACCCTGATATCTGTATCTAAAAGGCCTCCTGTGGATTACCATCCTGACACCAAAAATTGCAGGTTCATGGCATCGTGCTCTCTATGAAGACAAATCTGTTGCAGCCTGACCAGAAACAAGAAAAACTCTGCAGTTCAATAGAGGAATCAATGCACAGGAACAACCAACGTACAAGAATGAAACTCTTGTTCAAACAAGATCATTCATTTCACAGATAGGGCAGAGTGCTTGTGCTTAAAGAACCTTCCATTGTATATCACCTCCAGGAGCCCAGGGGGTGACCCAGCAGTGACTTTGGAGGTAACTGCTCTTTCTTCCTTTTTCTTTCTACTGGATCCCAGTGACCTTTAGAATTTTAGTATAAAAATTAGATCTTTTTCCAAGATGTAGCCTATAAGAACTTTTATCTACTCATAAGGAACACTTACACAAAACTAAAATAATTGGCAACCATCAGCACTAACCACAAACACACACACAAACTCTAGAGCCCGTCAGCAGAAGCAGGTGGTGTTATCTCACTGAGCTAATCCCTTATAGATATCCACATGTAACCCCAAAACCTGCACTGTGCTTCAGCAGGGGAAAACAATAACCATTTTTAGTTATGTGCTTTGGTTGTTTTTATTATTGCATTATCTCTGAGGTGTGTGGAATATAAGCAGCTGCATTAAGCAATTACCTGTATGTGGGCCAGTAGAGCAGCAGCTTTGATGAAACCCTGAATTCATGATGTGGAATCACATCTCTGCAAAAGACTCTTTGATCATACATAAGCAAAGGAATAACCATTTCATGTTCTTTCCTGTAGCTGGTAAATGAGGGAAACACATGCTTACATCCTCAGGGACCTTCTTAACTAAAAATAAAGCTGCAACAGCAACATCACTACCTGGTGTGTGTAATCTGCTTAAGCACTGCATGGAGGTTGTCTCTGATTCCAAAAAAACACTCTTGACATAACCTACAGATACTTTAAAGACCAGTGGCAATGTTCTTGAAAGGATTATAAACCATTGCTGCTACAGCCCAGCATTTATCCCAGCCACACGGGAAATCTTTCTTAACTGTCTGAAGATTAGGAAAGAATAAAGAGCAACTCATCTGGCACATCCAAAGCTTGTGTAAACTGGAGTCAAGTGAGTCCAGGCCAGCAGGGAGAGCCCCAGCAGGGTTCTGAGGCACTCAGTGTGCTCTCAGTGCACCCACCCTTCAGACTGAGCCAACATCACAGGAGTGCAGCTCCTTATCCTCACCCCTGCCTTTCCTGGAAATGTTGCAGTGGCTTCTGAGCCCAGTTCAGTTCTGTCTCACCCCAGCAGGATTCCTCACCTGTCTGGGGCCATCTCCCTGAGCCAGTGCCAGCCATGCCCCTGGCACACACAGATCCATCAGCTCAGCAAGCAGGCAAATGCCCAGGCCTGGCTCACCACAGCCTTTGTTAGGAGACAAAAAGTGACTGTGATACTTCACCTCCTGCTTTTGGGTCCCCATTCTCCTCCCACATCCCCTCAGAGCACATCTTCTGCCATCTACCATCAAAAGCAGTCATTTTGTGTCCTGCTGGTGGCAGATGAAGGTATCCTCTTCCCTTTGTCCAGCTGAAGGGCTGCATTTCCCAGCACCTTGGAACAAGTCAAAAACCATTACCTCAGTACCAGTGCAATTACACCTGCATGAAATGAGAGCTGGAGGAGCTGAGAGTGGAGTGGTTCTACTCCAAGGAACAGCCTTCAGCAACTTTTCCACACAGGGATGCTCTGCACAGAAAATTGCCCAGTGGCCACAGAGACTTGGAAACTCTATTTCTGCCTTGCTGCATAGAAGAGATGAATATCATAATATATGATTCATGTTATAAGATAATAATCTGAACTATTAAAATAAGTAAAGCCCTGAATTGTTCAATTAACACGAAGCAATCAAGGTGAGAGTTCTCTGCAAAAAAAGTACTGAGGCACAGCTTGAGTTCATAGCAAAGATATGATGGAGTGAAGGTATGTGACCCATCTGGGGGAAAACAAACATGGAGTGACTTCCCAGAGTGTGTAAATGACATTTTCCTCAGGTTCCAGAGCTAAATACAATACACAGGATTGTTTAGTTCAGTCTTTAACAACACTTCTGGGTAGCTGAAGCCTTAGTACCTACATTCTTGGGGAAAAAAAGGTTTTGCTTCAATCTAGATCTTAAAAAATTATTCTACTTCAGATTCTTAAAATTCCAGTTGAATTTCAGGCATTTGAAAAGTTGAGTAAAATTATATTGGTGCACTTTCAAGCTGAGAACAAAGGCTGTGAGTTACAAAGAGAAATGCTGCAGCAAAATTGACTTGATGTCTTTTCTTGTAAAGCTGCTTTTAATGTAATAAACAGTAACATCATTAATGCCTTTTACACCATTGAGCATAGAGATAAACTATGCTGGGGTGACACAAAATCCCAGATTTCTGCAAAGGCAAAGCAATAAATATCACTTATTCTACAGAAATACACAAGAATACCAAATGTGAGAGTAATGAGTGTCTGTAAACAGCTTTCTTACTCGTTTCTGCTTTTTAAGGTAGAACAATGGTAAGAGATGGTTCTTTACTTGCAGCATTCCCAAAATGTGCATCCACATTTCTCCAAAGAGAGTGGATGAGGAATGGAAAGAAGCCAAGGAGATGCAGGGGGGAAAGTCTTCCCACTGCTGTTCTTTACAGCTTTCCTGAGCTGCTCATGCCTGACACACAAACAGCAGGTCTGGCCCCAAGCACTCACCTGAGCCCAGGTACAACCTCACAAGGTGTTCCAGCAAAGGAAACCCTGAGTTTTACCTGTTCCCAAACCCAGTTCTCCCCCCAGTGCCACAGCCAGCAGTAGGAGCTCAGTCACAGAGCCCTTCCCCATCACACAGCCAGCTGCTCCAGAAGGGAGATGCAGATCATTCACCTGCACACCCACACTTCAAAACAGGGATATAAATTTCCATTTTAGCCCTAAAGAGACAACATTTTCCTTGAACTACTGAATGCTTCAGTGGCTTCACTTGAAATCCTGAGCATTCAGCAGCATTCCTCTTCCCAGGGTCATGCAAAGTTTATCTTTCCAAATCACTCAGTGCATCTGTAATCAAACTGTATCTTGGCTGAAGTCCTTAGGTTTACATCTTACTGTCTGTCACTTCCTTCACAGGTTTACAGGAGGTCAGAGCCCCCTGTCCTTCACATCTTCTCTCACTGAAAACATATCTAGTTAAAGCCAAAAGACAACTGATGGAGCTTCTCACGCATGACTAGAAGATTTCAGATAATTTCCATAGAGGAATGTTTTCCATGGTTTTTTTTTCAGCTGCCAAGTGGTTACTCATGCAAATTAGTTGTCTCCTAAGTAAAAGCACTTTAAGGGATACACTCAGTACCCCTCCAGATCATTATATTTAAAGTTGTTGTGATATTTCTGATTTAATTCAGTTCTTACTGTGAAAACTACTAGGTTAATCAAAATATGAGGGAACCCACCATCTATCTTTAATTAATAAATTACAAGTTATTATGTAATCAGTAGGATTTCATCAAGGTTAAAATGAAGTGCTCATCCCATGTTCGATGAACACAATTTTCAGCTGGGGATCATGCAACAATGCCAGAAGATGAAGAATGTAATTCCAAGCACAAATGTGGCTGTCCCTGCAGCACTGTAATAAGGTGGCCTTGAGCTCACACAAAAGCTTTCAAACAGTCAGGTTGCACTGTTTCAGAAAATATTTAAAATTCAGCACATCTTTCAGTCCCATTAATTAAAAGAACGTCTTTTAAACATATCCATAAATCTAAATACAGACATCAATTTTTCCCTGACTAGATGATTTAATTAAACATTTATTTTTCTGAGCAGGGGCCTGGGCACCTCAGGAAAGCAGCAGCACAGGCAGTAGCACCTGGAGCCACCCACTGTGCAGATCTGCTTCTTGGCCACACTCCAGCCCAAACCTTTGCATAAGCCTCAGAATCTTGTTTTGTTTACATCAGCCTCCTCATCAGCCTGGAGAGAGCTGCTGCTTTCTGCAAAGTGAATGACACATCTGTAGGCTGGAGACTGATGTTTATATTGCCTTCAGTGACTCACAGGAACAATTAAACATTCTGTCTCACAATGGCTTCATCTCTTTGACTCACAGTGTCAGGACAGGGCTCTGCATCAGCCATTCACTGCAGGTTCTCCTCAGGTTCAAGGATGGCTCTGGAGAGGTCTGAAATGACTGTATTTCTTTAAAGACAACTCCTAGTTAAGGAAAAGCTTGTAATTACTCACACTGAAAGTCTGAGACTATGATCTTCACAGAGGGCAGCAGGACAGCAAGCAGAATGGTCTGCAGGATGATCAGTTTTGCTGAATAACTGGATCTTGTTGTGATTCCATTTTAGATAATCAAAATACTTGTTCAGTATGAGAACTGGAACCCTGACATCCTTATTGTGACAAAGGCCCCTCATGGAGCATCCTTACAGCACTGGCTGGTTGGGCTGGACAACTCCCTGAGCCCAGCACAGCAAGGTCTCCAGCACAGAATGTGGTACTCTAAGAATCAGCCTTAAAAAAAGAAACTTGCATAGAACTCCCATTCACTACAAAAGGTGTTCACAACATACTAAATACATTTATGGCTTGTGCTGAAGAAGAGAAAAATTCCTACATTAAAAAAAAAAATCAATTTAATTTGAAAAATTTAAATTGCTTTGAAAAGCAAATCAGATTTTGGGTCCTGATATTGAAGGATATTTAAAAATTAAAGCCAACAGATAAATATTGCAATTTATTTCAGTCATGGACTAAAGTCTCTTTGATGTCCGGGGGAACTTAAAACTCACCAACTCTTATGAAATAAACACTGATAGTTTTCCCCCAGGTTCAAAGAAACTGGAGAATGATACCAATTCTGAATTCAAATCAGCCCATGAGGATTAGGCAAAGGTAGCTATTATCTCTGCAAAGCATGTGCATTACAATGAACATTTAAAGAGAAGATCTTCCATTTCAGTAAAATTTTATGAGAACATGAAAAAGAGTAAAACCTTTATCTCAGACACCTTATGCAACATCCTCCTCCGAACAGCACTTTTCTCTCTGATGAGTTTTACAATATTCCTATTCAAGAAAACATTCTTTCCAAAATGCTAAATTTGCAGAGGTACATTCTTATTTCACTGTGTTTTAAAAAACAATAATTCTGTTTGAGAGATGTCAATGCTTTTTGGTACTCGTAGTGTAGATAAGGTAAGATTCAGCATGTTTCATTGGCTCACTTTTAAAAGTCTTGAAAATCGACAATTCTCACTGATTACAGCTTGGTTTGGGGAAATGTGCTTTTTATTTAAGGCAATAGCTAATTCTCCAGCTGCTTTGCAGTGTAATATTGGGATTTAGCTCTGACAGTTACCCTGGGTTTTTATTATTAGGAGGCTATTTGGACGATATGGATTATTCTTAACTTAAATCCAAACAAGTGCCAAGAACAAGTCCAACTAATTTTTAAATATAAACAAACCCATACTGCCACAGCTCCCAGGACAGTATCATGCATTTCTTCCATGTCTCAGCACTGGAAAAGTATTCTGTCACCTGTTACTGCAAAGATAACCTTGAAAATGCCCCATATTAGAGCAACAAGTGGGTTTAAACCCAGAACACAGCTTTTATTTCTAAATTTGGATTTTTTTCAGTCAGTTCCATAATTCCAGTGTCTCACTTAGAACAGGTCAAAAGTTTTAAAGCAAAAGTTTCTTTCCAAAGAGAGCAGTTTAAAAAAAGCCTGGACGTGGCACCCAGTGCCAGGGTTTAGTTGATGAGCAGGTGTTAGGTCAGAGGTTGGACTTGATGATCTCAAAGGTCTTTTCCAACCTAGTTCATTCTGTGATTCTGTTACATTAAGGGTTCTTCTATCACACTTGACATTTTCCATATTCCAATTCTGAAAAAAACATAGCAGCAATTCAGGAAAAAAAAAATTACTGAAATATAATCAGATTTCCTTTAATTTAAAACAAAGTGGGAATTTTCCAAATCCAGAACTTCCAAAGAGTTTTCCCGTGGTACAAAGTGAGGTTTACACTCCTTAGCTCATCCCCCAATAACATCAGCACACAAACACCTCCCCAGCAGCCCTGCAGACCAGATGAGTCCCCTCGTGCTCCCTGCACTTACAGCTCCCCTGATGCTGACAGAAGGGACAGCCCTGCACACTCTCTGTGAAAAATGGCACCAAATTATGGACACGTGAGAAAAGCTTCATTTTTTGACTGTTAAAACTTAACCTGTTCCTTCTTTTACATTGATTTTTCCATTTTCCCTAGGTAAAGTGATAAATCTTGGCTGCCTGGCAGCATGTAGGGCAAATAAAAACCCATTTGATCTACTCTGCTATGGACCTGCTTGTTAGAGCACCTTTGGAGAATGTTTATTTCTCTGGAAATATAAACATACTTGAGAGTTTGTTTTTCTGCAGAACTTTCTGCTGGAAGGTCAAATTCCTGCCATTTCTTCATTTCCTGGATTCTCTATCTCATACCCCAAGAGTGCAGATTACCATTGGCCACATCCTGTGTTAGCAATTAGAGGCATGGGATGGGTCTGAGTGGGTTTGACTGCTCTAAAACAGATTTCCCTATGTGCTATTGATTTCAGGATTACATTTTTTAATCCTCTTCTGGAAACTGCTTCTTTTGGGTTCTGCTTTCCTAAAGCAAAAGAGACTATTCCTAAACTGTCCTTCTCTTTCCTACAGCAGGGGATTGCTCCTTTTTTTGAGGAATTTGGTCTTAAGCTCAAAGGTAAATTGTCATGGAAATGGTACCTGCAGGAGCTTGCTCTGAGCTGGACCCTCCTGCTGCCAGCTCTAGAGGTTCCCCACAGGATTTACTGAGGGATGATAAATGTTAGCTCTCCCCAGACAGGATGCAAAGCTATGCAGAAGTTCTGCAAGGAAACTGGAAATTGATTTCCCCTTTACAAAAAAGGTTAATTACAGAGCCTTGGGAACATGTTTGTTACTTACTACAAGCAATAAAGAGCCCACCTTTGACTTGGGGAGCACTTAACCCACAGATTAAGCTTCCTACTATTCCAATTTTGCAGTTGAATAAACTTTGATGTAGAGAGGGGACAGGGCCATCCCACCTGCTCCCAGTGACCTGCTGGAGGAAGGTGGTGTCCCCAGCACCCATCCTGCCCACCATTCCTGAAAAATGCACACAAGGGGATGCAGCCAGGCCAAGGGATGAAGCCAGCTGAGGGCACAGCCCACTGTGACCTGGAAATGAGTGGCAATGAGCACAGCTTGTCCCTGGGTGAGCCTCTTGGGCACGAAGGATCATTCCTGGTGCCAAACACAGCCTTGGCTTTTTCCTGAGCTTGTAGGGCTGGCTTGGTAGCACTGCACATTCCCAAAGGCAGCCAGAGCCCTCTGGCATGCACCCTGCAGGGACCAGGATTTGGCCAGCTGAGCAGGCTGGCAGGAGGCACTTGAATCATTCAGCCAATTCGACCAAACACCACCCTCCTCTTCCTCCCTGCTTTGTGCTCACATCGCTCCTCAGCATGGCTCAGGTTCATGGGGAGAAGATTTGATTTGCTTGGCTTTGTTTTTTCTCACAACAATCTTTAGGAGGTGTTGAACCCAACACTTTCCATTGTGGCTGTGCTGACACCCATGGACAGGATCCCTGGGGGCAGGTGGGCTGTGAGGACCTCACAGCCTGAGCTGGGGGGTTGATGCTCTGGGGAGGGGAGGGTGGGAAGTCCTGTCTCCACTCCTGCAGCACTGTGGGCAGCTGATGTTTCTATCCTTGGAAAGATCAGATGCCTCCCACCAGCAGTGCTGGAATTGGGCAGCACTGTGCAGAGCCCAGCCCTGCTCTGTGCCAACACAACACTGCCCTGCACCACTGCACAGCTTTGTCCTTCTGCCCTGCCACTGCAAGGATGAAACCCCACACCAACAAAATCAATTCCTTCCTGTGATGAAGGCAATAACCAGAAGAGAAAAATGGGAGGAAAAACAAACCTGACCTTATGACATCTGTGACACACTGACAAGAACACAAAATGGCAAGAGGTCCTATTTTTAAAGGCCATCATCCTGCTGCTGTCAGACCACACTTGTGTCAGCAGTAACCCACAGCAGCTCCCTAAAACCACTGCAACATGCCTCGGTCTTAAGGTCTCTCTCAGGGAATCTGAAGTTTGTGGATTAAAAA